>CAOLHI010002668.1:0-236386 GCA_948474755.1 Ctenosaura bakeri | reverse complement strand
CCACAGGTAACTTAAGGCAGCTTCTGTTTCACTTAGAATACTGTAAAACTTAGAATAAAGCATACGCTCATCATTACTGAAGTATGCAAGAATAGATGCAGGGCAATTATGAATATGAGCAGCATCCAAAGTAGGAATTTTAAATAAAGTGTCTCAAGTACAGCCTCCTTCAGAACCATGGGAACCATTCCCTGTAAAGTAGGGGTGGGCACACTCTGGAGCCCACAACAGCCTCCTCCATATTTTATTCCTCCAAAGCTCCACAGGGTTGCAGCCATGCCATCACAACTGTCACCCTGTTGACCAGAAATGACTAATGTGTCTCTTTCAGCTGTCTCTGAGGCTATTTGAAAGGCTGGCTCTTTTGGGATGGGGAACCCCTCAAACAGCATGCAATACACCTAGAGAGGGCTTTTTAAAACGTTGAAAATGATGTATGTGTTTTTCAGCCCAAAACACCTTTTTGGCCAAAAAAATTAGGGTTGGAGTGCCAGGGACTTCAGAGGATTGATGGGGATTGCAAAGGTCACACTTGTAGTTCACAAGGCACATGATTCCCACCATGCTCTATGGAAAGCACTGACCGCTGAATGAGACACCCAGTCTTGCTGCTCTGGTCAAGCAAACATGTGGTGGCATGTATAAAAGCATGATGAGACAGCATTCGTTTTCTTGGCTCAAAAGTGAAGCCCAAGTAAGACCAGTTGTGAATAATTTAATTTATGAACTGTGTTAGAAATTGGCCAAGTAGGCAACCTCCATGTCCTGCTCAGATTGCAAAAGAGCTCTGCATGCTGATGATGAACAGAGATAGAGTTTAAAAGACAGTACAGATTATGCCCTAATTTGAGTTCTAGCTTTATGTTCAACCTGATTTCTCTCAATGTTCCATCCCTTCTGCTTTGGTTCTCAGATGCTCAGAAAACTAAGGAACTAAACTCTACAAACAGGAACACAGTATTATTTATTGTCCACTTTTCACCTATTAGGCATGGTTGTGTCAAAAGCATGAGTCACTTCTCTACTCCACAGACCAGTCTGGACTACAACAGAATTGAGAAATATGTCTGCATGAAAATCCAAAGACATATCAAGGATCTACTCAGTCCTTAACCTCTGGGAAAGAACCAATGTAGTGCCCCCTCAACAAACTTCCCTGTAACTCCATATGAATCTCCAAAATGTGGCCAGGTAATGATATATCAATGACAACAGTACTAATGAAGGAATCCCACACACAGGATCATAGGGACAGATATACTTTGAGGAAGACCAACAGCTGCCATGCAGTCAAGTCCTAATCCAACCCAGATGTGGGAACTCCTCAAAGGTAACAAACATGTTATCATAATTTGCAATTTTTTTTCCAAAGACATCAAAATCAATATTTTTATCATTCCTGTAAAGACTTCATAGCTTGTTTGGTGTGCAATTTTATTAATAAGCATTCTTGCCCACGGACCTCTATCAAACAAAAACAATTTGCTATTTCAGAGGGCAAAAGACTATACACAAAGTTGCCTGATTTCCTAAGTGGATAACATCCATAAAACAGAATTATTCTCTAAATACAACCTTCAGCCAATGTGCTCCCTTTCTGCAACCATTTCACAAACAACTTATCTGGTAATCCGTACTGTCATAGCATTAAATACTTCATCTGTTAAAAGCAATCTCAAGAGTGAGAAAGCAGTTCACTGCCACTAGTGATTGCAACATAAATTATTTTACTACAAGCAGCACTGAAACTGTGTCTCTGTAACTCCTGTAGAAATATGGCAATAGTGATGTGCTGGGGTCATGAAGGTCAATAAAAAGCACACCTGACAGATTGGACAGTTTAACCTTTCTTCTGAATTCCATAAAGGTAGTGTTGCTTGTGGACACTGGATATTTGTGTACAGGATAGGCAGCATGAAAACACCTTTTTGGCAAGTACCATTCTACATGCCAGAGTAGAACTGCATGCACACACATATGGACTGGTGGATAACTGGCAGGCTGCACCTACAACTTAAGGCCAGAACAAAAATATCTTCCGAATGTTACGAAAAAAATTTCAGTAAAGTTCAGCCATACTTAGTCCCTTCATTAGATATACAGCCTATTTAATACTTGATTATGACTGCCATTCCATTCTTCCCTTCATGTTCTTTGGATAAAATACACAATGATGTCATAACTGTCCAAAGATTTGACCCATTTACCCTTTTTATTATTATGCCACAGTACTGGGCACACTAGAAAACAAAATTGTCATAAATAATAGCAACTAAAAAAAGCCAAAGTAAAACCATCCATTTTTTAAAAAATCATACATTTATTTGTAATAATTAATTAGATCCTACTTTTCAGGATATAAATCCTTCCATGGAGATGTACATATACGCTGTAAGAACATCATCATCAACATACAATGCCACCAAGTAGGGATGGGCAAATCTTGCATTTAATTTTCTCTCACATTTGGGTCTTGTGAATTTGGTAAGTTCCTATCAAGAAGAGACCCAAAATTCTTGTTCATTCCTATTACAAACATCTTTCCCACAGGCAACTTTAACACTGGTATTGGTTGGATGAGGTGGCCAGGGGGAAGCAGTCCAGATGGAGCAAGCTCCACAAGTCTTCTTTGTCTACCTTTTCCATTTTTCTAGGGTTCTATTTACAGGGCAGGAGGTATAAACTCAGAAAATGTTTCAGGCAAGAAACAATAAGGCATTGGCATAATCAAGCAGAAAGTAAATTAAAAACAAATCCATAACTAGTTTCCATTATTCAAAATTATCTCCAATCTAGTACAAACAGGCAAGACTATATAGCAGCAGATGCACAGGCAATGCTACATCCATGTATGTTTAATGAAATTCAGAAATACCATCACTTCGTTGTCATACACCAGTATGACAAATTGTATGAGAGCCAGCGTGTTGTAGTGCTTTGAGCATTGGACTATAACCCTGGAGACCAGGGTTTGATTCCCCACTTAGTCAGGGAAAACCACTGGGTGGCCTTGGGCATGTCCCACACTCTCAGCCCCAGAAAATCCATAATAGGTTCACCTTAGGGTTGCTGTAAGCCAGAAATGACTTGAAGGCACACAACAACAAATGACAGACTATAGCTTGTGACTGTTCTTTTATTTATATTAATAGCATAAAATTGATAAGTTGCATTGGCAGTATGAGGTATTTCTACACACCTCTTCTCCACACGCATGCCAATAATATTGATAGCTAACTTCTTACCTCTACAGTTTTAAATCTGAAATATGTTTAATAATAAATCTAACTGGGAACAGAAAGTGAAATCTATTGCTAGTTGCATACAAAAAGTGCCTGATGTCTAGCTATTCTGACATATTTTAATTACTATTGTCTGCCTTTTTCTTGTTTTAAGAAGAAAAAAACTGCATTCAACAATGGTCAGACTGTACTTGCTAATGCTCAGAACGAGCCAGAGGAAAGCAACAGATTAAATTTTAAATAAATACACTATACACTATAGCATTAATGTTATTTTCTAAGTATAAAATGCACAATGTACAGTGAAGCAACTCATTGACTAATTATGTCAGACAGGAATGAGGTTTTCCATACTGATAGAAAGTATTTACAGAAAGCAAAATCATAGAATTTTATTTCTTGGATAATGATCATTTCTCTCTTATTTATTTATTTATCGACTGCCTTTCCATCTTTATCTTGCAGATAGGAACTGCTTGCATTAATTTCTTCTGCACAAGCAGGCAAGTAAGAAAAGTAAAACCTGCTAGCTGAAATGTAAAGCTATGCTGCTTTCCACCAGTGTTCACCTATAAGAAATTAAAGAAAAGAATCCTTTAAAAAAAAGATATTAATAGCTTATTGCTTAGTTTAAGTCTCAGTTCTGCCACTGATCAGTCGTGCTCCCAAAGAGATGTGTCATCACATCCAAACTCTATTTTTGTATCTTGACAACGAAATTGGCTTTTAAATAAAATTGCAGATCTCAGCCAATTCTGCATAAATAGAGAAGGTTGGATTTTACCTACACTACTCAGCATCACCCTAGCTCAAAGGGGAAAAGAAACAACTAAGCCCTGCTGAGTCATTGTGTACAGGATCTTATTGCAGAGTGGGTGAGGGACACACAACAAATATTACGTTTGCCCTAAGGGCGTAAGAGAGAGACTGAATACCCTGCCTAAGCAGCCTGCCCAATAGCTTCTAGAGTTCAAGGCAGGATGACATTCTCCCCCCACCCCTTCCTCACTGTCACCACAACAAGGTTATTCAGGCAGCTGTTTTGATCTAAGAAGACAGATCTAGCTTTCAAAAAAAAAAATCCATGATAGCTTATCTTTATGAGGATTGCTTATGTTTTCCAAACAATAAAAAAAATCATTTTTTAAAAAAATTAGTGTCCACCCTGGAAGTCAGCCACTGTAGTTGCCAAAGTAAGGAATCTTGTGGCAGCTTAAAGGCTAATTTATTCAGCAAACCTTCACAGACACTGCCCTCTTCATCAGTGGACATTTCAGAAAAGCTATATGGGTATCTCAATTTATGTTTACATGCTTTGCCTCTCCTTCCCATCTGCTTTCTCTTGCTATACTGACAGCGTGATACACACCACTGTTATGTGTAATAATTTAAGCATGAAATACTCCAAACTACATCACTATATGCACCAACAGGATGCTCTCACATCCATACAGCCTTCAATATGAGACATTTGCTGGACTGGATTCCCTCTGAGAAGAAAGAATGGACATGCAGAATTGCTACAACAGCTAGAAGTATTCTGTAACATTTTCAGGATAAATAGGGGGAGAGGTATATGAAGGGACTTTTTCCTCTCCAAATTTATTTGCTTTGACATTTCAGACTGTTCGGTGATAGTACCAATAGTGTTTGAAGAGAGAGGTGGTACAGCCAAGCATGAGATTTGCTAATGTGATCTTTCTTTATTAGTTTAAACTAGAGTCAGCCACCTGGAAACAGGAAACTTATATTACATGAGCTGTTGTGCACTTTGAACCTTTAAAAGGGGTAATAAATAAGCACTATGGTCTTTTATTGAATAAAGCTATATAGTGCTTTTAACTATTTATTACATTCCCTGTAATATGTTAGCTTACCTTCCTAAAATGATTTGTTCTAAATATTCCCACAGAATACTTCATTTCAAACTATATCCCAGTTGTTTTCATAGCCTCTTAGAAAGGCTGGAAGCTTAAATCTGCTACAGGATCAAACTCTGATTCCTTGCTAAGATACATCTAGCTCAAAGAAAAGGGGGTAGGAGAACTTTGTAAAAATACATCAGGTCAATCCATAATCTTTAACACAAGAAGACTCAATCCGGTGAATTTAAACATTTGAACAACCAAGGCCTAAATCTAATTGTCAACTGCAAACAGAGCAGACCTACCAAAAATGGAGATACTATAACAATCAGAAATCTAAACTAAGACATGTTATATGAATAAGTGAGCTGGAGTGTATGTTTTTGTTGATTTCTAAAGCCAACACTTCTAGTAAAATTGAGAGTTCAAAAACAGGTAATATAAAAATGACACTTTGTATCACATAGCTGAATTCTTATATCTCTACCTTCTTTAAATTGGGTATATTAACAAAATACTTAATGATAACTTTAAATGGGAATGGGAAAAACCCAATTCAGCATATTCTTACATCTGAACACATCTTATATCAGGTCTTATTACGGTACCTGAGGAACTATAGCTGCTTGGAATCTCACTTTCACAAACTCTAAAGTAACACATTTTGAATATAAATGAGGCATCTCATGACTCTAGTTACAAGTGCAAGAAAGTCTGTAGCTCAAAGAGTCGGGCTGCAAGGAGATCTGCAGCCTGCAATTTGAGTTGGTCTAGGTCAAAATAAAGTCAAGGACATCCTCCACAACTTCCGAGGAAAGGGAAAGGACTCGTTCAACAAACTGCAGCCAAATCTTTTCTGCATTTTCTAAAAGCAGTACTTATGATCTGTATTCACATCTGAAAAAAGCTGTCTAAGGCTTTACACTCTGATCTGCTTTGTGCAAAGAAGATGGGTGGCGTATTATTTTATGCCACCTCAAATAAAATAAATATTCCCCAAAACAAGCCCTACACCAGAGGTCCTGCATCAACAGGTACAGTCATAATGACAGAGCTCCATCAACATAGCTACTTCTGCCAATGCCACCCTGAAAAATCTAGTTGCTAAGCCATGCAGCACCCCTACTGAAGCATTTCTGAGGGGCTGCAAACCAGGATGCTGGGAAATGATGACTGCAATGCTCTCTCTGAGGCACAGAGAGATGTTTGCATGAGTGCTTGATGTAGCTAGTTAAGGAGATACAATGAGAACTTAAATATTCCCATCTTTTCACCAAAAGGAACAAATATGTTCAAAGAACACTCCTGCAGCTTCAACCCTCCTTATAATTAAGTCCTCATACTATTCATTTGTTTGTTTGTTTACAAAGTTACCACTTGCAGAAAGTGAAGCAATGTGTCTTTTTACTCAGCAGGCACTGTTTCCTTACTCTAAGCATGTTCTCTTATTAAGTAATGTACAAAGCAGACATGACTAAAAATGAGGATTCTCTAAAGCAGTGGTTCTCAACCTTCCTAATGCCGCGACCCCTTAATACAGTTCCTCATGTTGTGGTGACCCCCAACCATAAAATCATTTTCGTTATTTTTTATTTATTTGTTATTTAGTTAGTTAGTTAGTTAGTTAGTTATTTCCAACATCAAATAGATTGGAAACACTGCCCTAAATCACTGCTCTGGATAGACTTTTAATGCCTAAAAACTGGCAACCCTCCACTGTTTTTTTAAGCACAGAAAGTGTCCATCAATGCCAGAATTAAGGCAGTAGTTCTAGTTCTGAATGTTGGGTTTCCACAGTTCAAAAAGCCAGTCACTCCCAAAAGCAATGCCAAAACAGCCCACATTTTACACAAGGCGCAGGGACAAAAGGACAGGGAGAGAGGGAAGATGGCATAGGCATAAGCAGACGTGTTTTGTTTCCCTCCCTCCCTCCCTTCCTTAAAGGGAGTGCGGATGCTGAACATACAAAAAGCGAGGAATGCAAGACAGTCAGGGCGAAGAACACAACACGTGCGTGTGGCAAGCGCCAAGGGTCCACGCACAACAAAAGCGAGAGGAGAAAGTCATCCTGGCTATTTCTGCACTAGACTGTTATAGCGCTATGATTCCACTTTCACCATCCTATGGAATCCTGGGGTTTGCAGTTTGAACTGCAAACCCCAGGATTCCATAGGATGGTGAAAGTGGAATCATAGCGCTATAACACTGGAATGTGGAAATGGCCAAAGTCCACAGGACGGATCAGAGCAGCGCTTTCGGGTCAAAAAACCAAAACAAACAAACAAACCCAACCAAGGAGCCTCGGGGGCTCTTGCTACACAAACTGAAGCCCTTGGCTGACGCCGCCTGCTCCTTTCCCAACTGAGTTCTCGGTCTCGGAGGGACTGATCTCCCCCGTCGGGTGGCAGAAAGTTTCCCCCTTTGCCTGCCGGACCAAAGGCGACAGCCACACCGACAACTCCCACGGAGTGGCGTGCCCAGAATGAATGGGTGAACGGGCAATCGCCGCTGCTGCAGCCCCGCCACTTTGGGAAGCAAGCAGAGCCCAGCTGCTCGTTCGCCCCGGCAACCAACTCTGTTCACCGGCATGAATGAGCGTGAGGCGAAGAGGGTGAGGGGATGGGGTCTTACCTCCCAGACATCCCGCTGCAGCGCCATAAACCCTGAATGGGAAGCCCCCCCCCTGTGTATGTGTGTGTGTGTGGTGTGGGCGCAAGCGTCCAAGCAGCGCCCGGCTGCTCACTCACCCTGGCAAGCAACTCTGACTCTGTAAGCCGGCATGAAGGGGAAAGGGAACACTGAAGGGGAAGCCCTCCATGTGTGTGTGTGTGTGTGTGTGTGTGTGTGTGTGGTGGTGCAGGCGTGAGCGTCCAAGCAGCACCTGGCTGCGCTCGACTGCACGCCTCCTCTCCCCTCCTGCCAGCGCAGGGTCTCCTCTCCTCACCTCCGCCTTAATGCTCCGGCTCCAGCTCTCTCCTCTCGGTGTCCTCACCTCCGCCTTAACATTCAGGCTCCAGCTCTCTCCTCCCGCTCTCTGCACATCTGGCTCCACCTCAGGCTCCTCCAGTGCTTTCCCACCAGGCAGAGAAAGACGGGGAAACGCCCAGCATGCCTCCTCTCCCCTCCTCCCAGCGCAGGGGTCTCAGAAGCACTGCTCCCATTGGCTGTGAGGCCACCTTCTTTTAAAAGCGAGGGCAGGACTGAGGAGTGGCGACCCCTGTGAAATGGTCGTTCGACCCCCAAAGGGGTCCCGACCCCCAGGTTGAGAACCACTGCTCTAAAGTGACAGCAGCCTGAGTCGATCTCTTGTTTTATTACAAATCCAGCACCTTCCACTGCAAAACTTACCTACAACTGGAAAAATAAATTTCCCAAAAATGAATACTGATGACATCCATGTCTTGGGAAAAACTCTGGGAAGACAACACACAGTAGTCACACCAAAAGCTTCCTTTTCACTAAATCACAGCAGAATGCTTTGTTTATACCTGGGAGTTAAAATTCCACTCAGTAATAAACGTTACAACTTTCGCCTGGATCCCAAGAGAGGCTGAGGGAAAGGCGGGGCAGCCCTAAATACTGTGCTCAGCCCCGCCTCCTCCAGTCGGCCCCCACAGCGCGATCTCGTCTCGCGGGAGGGCGGCAAAGGCCGTCCCCCCGCCACTCGCATTACTCGGGCAGTGTAGGACGAATAAACGTTACAACTTTACTTCCATGTTCCTATTGTAACACATTCCTTCATTTTCTTTCTGCACTCAATAGCATATTTTCTGATATCTGCATCTTCATCTTGCAGGTAGCCTTAATTGACACACAATGCTCTGTATCTGAAGAGAAAAGCTTTGCTGCATCAGACCACATGGTCTAAAAGAGAGTTCCATTCCCAGCAGTAGTCAGCCTGCAACTCCAACAGAGGGATTCTGGCTGTTACCATGCAAACAAAACTTGTTTCCAAGTTCTGACCCAACCAAATGCCTTCAAAAGGCTTCTGAGCAGGATGCAAAGGCTTTTTGCTGGTTAGCACACATTTGGTATTGAAAGACATAGCATACTTGAACATATTTCGAGTTCAATTCAATTATCATGGCTGGTGATGCCATTAATTTTTTTAAACTCAAAATTACCTCTTTTACCCCTTTTCCTTCAGTTTCTACTCTCATCACCTACTTATTCAGGTTTCACTTTCCCAACAGTTAGCAGTTTAATACATCGAGCCCTACAGATTTAAACAAGCAATGCATGATGGTTGGCTGCAACAAGCTGGTTAAACGGGTGTTAACTCCATCACATATCTTGGAACTAGGCAAAGGAGCACAAAACAGGTGGCTACATCCAAACTACTGACAGGCCTCTTCAGGGAGCAGATGCTCCCCTACTCGTGGTAAGAATGAGCTACAATGGATACCTAGAAATACTTTAGGGGCTACACCTACTCAGGGAAGGGGTCCACTAGTGGGCAGCAATTGTGCAGGCCTGATCTATCACAGACCTCCCTCTACATTCGCAGATTTTACTCCTGCAAACCTCATGAAGTGTCCGCTTGCCCTCTTCCCTCCCCATCCCATTCCCCGACCTTTTGCCTGGGCAAATATGTCTTCCTTCCACGGATCTAGACAAAAGGCAAGCAAACGGCAGGTGGCAGTCCCATGTGCATGCCTTCTCCAGTTGTGACACTTCCATCTCCCATTTGCTTGCCTATTGCTCCAGCACCTGGAAGACAGTGCACCCAGGCAAAGTTCAAGTAAATCGGTGTGGAGGCACATGCAGTGGCTGCCTTGTCCCATTCATATGTCTGTCGCCTGTGAGCCTGGAAGACAGCACAGTTGGGCAAAACGCAGGTGAACAGGAGGAAAGGGTGCTTCTGCTCCCCTTCCATTCACATGTCTATTGCCCAGGGCTCCTGGAAAGCAACATGGACTGGCGAAATGCAAGTGAATGGAGGGGGAGCTTACACGTGCAGCTGCCACCTCCTCCCATTCACTTACTTATCACTTATGAGCCTGGAAGGCAGCAGGGCCAGGCAAAATAAAATGAATGGAGGTGAAGGGGAGGGGGAGTGCTCACTTGAGTGAGGGGCAGTTATTTGCAGTTTCTGACTTTCACTAGTGTTCTGCTCCTTGAACCCTTGCAAAAGTTGAGGAGCCACTTTTCATACTGAGGAAACTACTTCTGAAACTGAAATTATTATTGAATAGTATCTCTCAAATATTTATAGTTATCAACACAAACATAAATCCTTCTTTAATTTTTTTTCAAAGTGGTGACCAAACTCGTTAGTAAGACAATGATTTACCAAGCAAAACACAGCTATGCCTCATTTACCTTCCCAGCTTGTCCAGACAGGAAGAAGAAGAAAGTAACATGGTCTTGATCTAATGACTAAGTAACAATTTTTTCAGAAATATCTTTTCACCTATCAATTATTACAAACGAGAATTTTGGAACCAAGCAGACATTGTAGAAAATAAAATGCCAACAACCATAATTAAGCAATACTGTAAGAAAGGGTAAGAGACTGAAAAGCACAAAGACGGGGCAAGATACCTTCAGGACTGCATAGCAGAACATAAGGAGTTGATGGTCTTTCTTGCATGATAAATTCCCTGTGGGACTCAAGTATTACTAAATATGAGTTATAAGGCTGAGACACAGGAACCTGTTCAGCAAATTCCTAAAGTACATGGGATAACAATACAGAAGATTACATGTTTACTATTCCTGTCCTTGTAGAGTTCCTCTTTTGATGAGAAAGGAAAATCCTCCCTTCCTTGTCTTCTCTGTTGAACAGGCATATGGAAACTTGGCTTCTGTTCACTCTACTGCTTCTGCTCACTTTTGTAATTCCACACAAAGTGCTATATTTGTGCTGTCTTAGTGAGCCCTTCTAAAAGCACTACCTTCTTTCATGGGTAGCCATATTTCACCACCTTCTTGGCCAGTACAAGGGTACCAAAATTGCTATAAAATGACATGATTATTGTTTGCACCTTTCGTCTAAAACATCTGAATTATTTGCAGTATACTGATTGGTGACAAAGCTCAAATGTCAGTGTGGATGTCACAGCAAACTACTGCCAATGAAAGCTAAGAAGTTGGGGAAGGAATCCATAGAACAGAGTAGGAACTATTAGTGTCTGATTAAAGTAATAGAGCATTTGATTATTCACAAAGCACCTACTTGCCTTCCCCACCTTCTCCTCCTCCTATTCCCTTGTCTTTTGCCCAAGGACATGAAAGGCAGGCAGGCACACCCAGGTAAAAGGCAACAGAATGGGAGGAGAGCATATGTACGCCTGCTCCGTGCGCAGGTCTGCCCCCTCCCATTCACCTGCCTTTTGACCAGGCACATGGAAGGAAGGTACTGGCATTTGGAGAGAAGGGAATGGTGGAGGACGGCACACATGCACCCTTTCTCTGTGTGTGGCTCCCCCTCCCATTGGCTCTGGGCTCAGAGAAGGAAGGCGCGCACACCCAGGCAAAAGACGAGGGAATGGGTAGGGAGAGCCCTAAAAAGTAATGAGAGGAGGAACGCTCACTTAGCTGGGGGGCAGGATTTGAGTTTGTTTTTTGAGTATCGGAGGTTTTTTTTTTTCATTTACTTTTGCAAGGGTTCTAGACCCTGAACCCTTGCAAAAGTCGAGGGGCCACTGTACTTTGAGAGGAAGAATCTGCTGTAAGCACATTTCACTTGTCTATTTTTTTAAAAATCAGATCTCCCATATTTTAATAGCAAGTTATACAGAGGGATTAAAGCCCCGTAAAGCCTCTCTCCTATCAAAACAGGTCAGTTTTAGGAGCTCTAATTACACAATAATGACAAGACTGATTTTTAATCAACAATAAAAAAAACATTTCTGCAGGGGTATTGTACTTTAGATTTAGGACTTAATTTGATTTGTTCAAATGCAAATGTTTAAGATGGATTTCACTGTCTTCAAATCAGGCCATGAAATCACCAGCCAGTTCATTTTGTAATATTTCTGCTTCTTTTTGCAACTTCCAGCAGGAACTAAGTGGCTGTAACATCCCTTGCTTGTTAAATGAAGCAAAATATTCTTATCATACCACATTTATGGTATTCTTCCTCAATGTTTAACAAAACATGAAGACCATAGGAAACTTAAGTGCTACTTTCCATTTTAATGATTATCTAAGTGTAGATCACTAAAGAAAAAAGTGGCTGTCATGGGTTCCTAAAGTATTATTTCTAACATCAGAATGCATTCAAGTTCCCATTTGGAATCTTTTTTGTAGAAACCACAGCAATCTAGAATTATTTTTGAATGAAACCATTTGGCTGCATGTAACTCTAAAAAATCCTCTGAGTTCAGAAGAGAAGTTTCGGAAGCTGATATGAAGATATGATATGATATATGATATGATATGATATGACATGATATTGGGGTTTGTGTTCCCATGACTACAGGCAGTTTCCTTCCACAGTTTTCACACTGCTAAGTTAATTTTCAAATAACTGCCAAGCACTATGTATACAAGTCACAAAACTGTATCCCCAAAATACAATAAGGCAACCTCACAGTATCATGAAGGCCAAAACAGCAATACACTTCAACCTTCTATTTACCATTCAACATATTGTAGCTATTATTTCAGTTTAAAAATACAAAGGTTGTTAGCCACCAGTGATTCAGCTTCCTCAATTCCTTATAAATAGTCTAAGCAGGAAGAATGATAGCATTTTAGGTTAAAACACTTCTTTAGACTGTCACCATTTAACATCTTATTCAAAAACTGGTGTGAGAAAATTATGTTCTATTCTCAGGAAACAGTTTGCCAACATTAATCTGGGTTCAAAACTTCAAGCTGAACTGCAGATGTTATACCAATTTCATAATGAAAATGCTGCCTTTTCATTGTAAAAATGTAAGCTCTGCCATCTATTTTTTTTCCCCACCCCATTGTTTTTACAATCAGTTCTAGCCTTCAGAGTGTACCCTTTATGAAATTTTAAGACTAAGAACACCATGCTAACATAGGGACACCAGCAACTGAAAGGAACTTTAATAACCAATATAGCCACCTGCTACTATCCCTTGCACCAGAGACAGTATTAATCATCTGCTAACCACAAGACCAAGTCATTTACATTTTCTGAATAGTTTTAGAAATTTACAAATGCATAACAGAAACATATGCATATTTGGAAGGGATATAATGTGAAGAATGAAAAACCCAAATATTTTTATTTTCACCTATCAGCTTCCTTCAAAAGCCTTACATCCTACTCTATCTCTAGAAAAGCTGCAGACTTCTTAGTATGCTAATGTCCCTTGCCAAATTTATTTATTCCTTCTTAGTGTGCCTGCAATTAATTTATTTGATGAATGCAAATCTCACCATTCTATAATCTTTTCAGTGATTAGCACAATGAAACTTGTGGATTGGCACTCTCATGGAACCTACAACAAATTGTTATAATGCAAAACACTCTTGATCAGCAACACCCCCTGCTGGATATTTATTCTCTTACCCCTCCCTATTTTCCAATGCCTTCCTCAGCCAATCGCAACACTGTATGTCCACTAGGCATGTTGAATCCTCTCTGACCTTTTGTGTGGAAGATCCATTACAGATGTTTAAAATTAAGATATAGTTTTAAAGAAACGCTTCTGCAAAACTTAAAGAGTTTCCTCAGATCTCCTTCTCTGAGTGGAAAGAGCTGCTTTAGCAACATAAAATCAGTATAGAAAACCATCTCTTAATATGAATCAATTTGAAGACTAAAAAAGCAGATAACAGAGAAGTATTAACACAGTATCAGGAATTTAAAATGTTTGGTGAAATGAAGGGGAATTTAGTGTGGAAAAGACAAAGAAGGTACATGACAAAGCTCCCCAAGGGAAGCACCCCATAGGCAAGGAAGATTACTTTCCCCAGACATAACTGACCTCACTTCAGATGGAAGCAGTTACCAGGCAATGGCCACAAGCAATGTTGCAGATATTGATATTTCAGGGACCTATGGCTCAGACAATTTAGGAGATTATAAGGCAAGTACCAGCACACGTACACACACATGTATATGACTATGTATACATATTGTTCTGTTGCTGTGTGCCTAAGTCATTTAAGAGTTACTAAAACTCTAACGTGAACCTATCACAGTGGTTCCTAGACACAATTTGATCAGAGAGGTTTGCCACTGTAAGGCTAAGAGAGTGTCACTTGCCTAAGGTTACCCAGTGGGTTTCCATAGCCAAATGGGGATTCAAACACTAGTCTCCCAAAGTCTGAGCCCAAAACTCAGACTACTACACAATGCTGGTTCTATGTATACATATGGCATCGCTGTGTGCCTTCAAGTCATTTCCAATTTATGGAGACCCTAAGGTGAACCCATCACGGGGCTTTCTTGGTAAGATTTGTTCAGAAGGGGGGTTGCTTTTGCCTTCCTCTGAGGCTAAGAGAGTATGATTTGCCCAAAATCATCCAATTCACATAGCCAAGTGGGGATTCAAACCCTGATCTCCAAAGCTATAGTCCAATGCTCAAGGCAGTACAAGATGCTTACCCTCTATGGAAACACAACATCTATAATAAAAGCTTCTTCCAGGAAAACTAAAATAATATAAATGGCTCTTTTCTCTCCTTCCCTCTCAAGTTACCCTCTCAATACCTATAGGAAATAGACTGTGCCAATAGACAGCAAGTGGTATATGTTCACAGTGTGAACTCACAGTTAAGTGGGGATTTGAACCTCAGCCTCCTTATTTCTACTTGATATCCAGTAGCGACCAGTATCACAGTCACAGCTCTCAGCTGTGCTCAGGCAGGGACAAGGTTGAGGAGCAAGATTCCTCAAATGTTTCTAAAAGGTAGTTGCAGGAAATCTAGACTAACTGTTCCATGCTGCTAGGTTTGCTAGGATGCATTTTTAATTCTAGTTTTAGTGTCTTTCAAAATTTTACCTGGAATAAATATTAATCTTGAGAGCCAGCATGGTATAGTGGTATAGTAGGCTATGCCTATTGTGAACCAGGTTTTGATTCCCTGCTCAGCCACAGAAATCCACTGGGTAACCTTGGGCAATTCACACACTCTCAGCCCCAGAAAAACCTGTGATAGGTTCGCCTTAGGTCACTACAAGTCAGAAATGGCTTAAGGGCACACAACAGTAGCAAGATATCAGTTTTGCAAATATCCCACATTTCCACTGGGTATTTTCTAGAACATATATGTAGAATTTATTCTTGAAGAACAGTATACATTACGATTTTTAAACAGGAAAATTAGATCCACAGTCTTTCCCTGTTTCAAGCAGCAGGATGGTTAGTGAGTGACTTTCGCCCAATGTGGAATGATTCCAGGCCATCTGTATCTGCAGGCGGGACATTCTCTCCTGCTTCCAAATGGGCACGGTGGTGCCAGCCACCTCAGGGCCAAGGGTGGGGAGGGAGGCACTGTTGTTTTCTTATTTCTGTTGTTTTATTCTGGCAGCAAGCAGTGGCCTTATGCTTGCCAAGCTCATTACTACTGTAAAACGTTCCCAATTATGATGGGAGGGAAAAGTACAGTGGGGGGGAGCAGGGCAAGAAAAATCAAGTTTGCAGACAGCAGTACAGAGATTAGCCTCATTTCCCAGCAACCTGAGACGAGCAATCTATGTTTCTAGGAGAGGAACATGCCCTCTCAACAGCTGATCTGGCAATTATAGCTGTATCTTCCATAGCTGTCCTTTCTTTATTGAAGGACAGAATATTCCACAGTCCCTCTATGTCCTCACTAAAATGCCTCAGTTACACCCTGCTGAGGAACTAACTATTTGCAATACCCTTAGCTCAGCTTTAAGATATCAGCACACTATCTACAGTGCTCTTTGCTTATAATCTCATCATACACTTAAAAAGTGGTGTTAAAATGTTATGAACAATCTAGCTGCTCCTTGCCTCCGAGTGGGATGAAAAGATACATCTTGTTACAAAAAGAACTAATCTTGAACCTCATTAGAACCAGAAAGAAGAGTATAATATAAATTAGGTATTTCACAATGACACATAGAAAGCACGTAGTGCTCTAATTTGGAGTGCGACATTTTCTAAACTTCTTTGAGTTTCAATAGAAGGCCAGGTGTCAGTTCTAGCCACACAGAAGGAAGCAGAAATGCATTCCATGAACATCTGTGTGATTATTTATCAGTTCTGGCAGCCATGTTCCCAAACACTTGTAGTCTGAAATCACCTGATGAAGAACCTTACCAAAACTAAGCAGATCACTACTTGGTCAAGTATGTGTGCATTTTGCATTATTTTGAAGGACAGTGGTGCAAAATAATAAATGCAAATGTACACTAAAAATGCAGGGGTGCCCATGTTAATCATAAGGCAAATTCCAAAGTCTGCATTGTCTTTATCAGACCAACCAAAAAGCCATAAAATTCAATGTGGCAGCCTTCAAAGTTAAAACAATTAGTTCTAAAAGTTAGCACAATTAATTTTATGGCTTTTAGTTACCTAATAAAATTTCACTAAAATATCACACACCCAGAACGGTCAGAGAGTGAACACTCCCTAGCCACAAGTCTCCCTGAATATTAAGAACTTCAGGGGAGGCTTTCTCTTGGTCACACTATTCCCATTGGACTGCTTGGTGAGGACATCTGAGAGGGCCTTCTCAGCAGTTGTTCCCAGACTGTGATATTGTCTCCCACTGCAGGCTAGGCTGTTTCCCTCTCTGCTTTCCTTCTGTCAGAAGGCAAAGGCTTTTTAATTTAAACAGGCATCTAATAATTAACTAGTTGTGCATAGGTTTTTTTTTTAAATAGGGCATGAGCTATACTTTTATCCTGACAGTTATATTTTTAAAGTGTTTTATACTTTTTTAAATTATTCATTTTTTGATGTATCATTCATTAATTTTTTTTAACTCATCATGCTATTAGTTATACCTCTGTGTAAACCTTGTGGTAAGCTACTCTAGTTCAAATGTTAGAAGAAAAGCAGGATAATAAATAAACAAACAAATGCATAAGAAAGAACTGATAAACAAGCCTAATGAAGGTAAAAAAAAATAGCTTTATATTTTCAGGAAAGATTTCCTGAAGTTAAAAAAAGCACCCCTAATTAAAATGTTCTATTTACGTTTTATAAGTAAGGGTTTAAAAATAAGGAAGATCAAAGTGCTTCGTTCCTCCATTGTAAATTCTTCAGAATTGAAGTTTTATGCAAATTTGAAATGTGATGTGTTCTGCTTAGCCATACTTTAATAATCCTGACACTTAACCATTTCACAATATTCCATGTGTGGATCGCCCATGAGACTGCTACTGATGCATTATGTGGCAGAGTCCCAGAAGTACCTGACAGCACCACTCAACTGTAAGCAATAGCTTCCTATAACCTTCTAGACAGAACTCAAGAGGTCAGTTTTGAACTACAAAAGATTTTACTTGAAAAATACTTGAACACTGATTTTTTAAAAAAATGATTAAGAACAGGCACCATGAGCTGGGAATCCCATGTTCAAAACTCATCCAGGAATTTGTTGGGTGGCCTCAAGCAAGCAACTACCATCCTCATTGTTATACCATCCCCACACCATACTATTGAAAAAATTATATTGGCATTACTTTCAAGGCTTTTAATATAGTCATCCCTCCGCATTTGACCTTTGCAAATTTGATTATTTGTAGATTATTCGCTGCCATCTGCTTCCCACACATACTCACTCATAAGCACAAGTGAGTGAGAAGAGGGAAGGTGCACACGTGCATTCCCTCCCTTGCTCAGGTAGGTGGATGTGGGACAAGGGGATGGGACAGGGAAACAGGAGGAAGGAAGATGCGTGCGTGTGTTTTCCTACTCATTCACTCAGGTGTGGGAAAGATACTTGTGTTTTTCCCACTTTTGTGAGGGTCTTCCACCCCTAATCCTCATGAGAGTGGAGGGCCAACTCTGAAAACTGAAGAAAGCTGTATATTAAGCAGTATCACTGATAACCCCTATGGAATGACTGAATCATTTTAACCTCTACATGGTATAGAAACCATCATTAGTGAGCTGGAAGTTCTTTGGTTAGAACTCTCTGGGTATAAAACATGAAAAGGATCAGAGGAGGCATGCCTGACTGCTAGCCTTGCTTCTAAGGGCTAAAAAGCAAACATCCTTTGATGGCCATGCAAGTTCTGACAGATTTCAGGGGAAGTCTAAATATCAGTTTACTCTAACTATATCCTTAGGTAATTAGTACTCTGGCATTTACAAATATTCTGAACTACTCAGGTCAGTAAGCACATGCAATGAATATGTATTTTAATTTTACTGACTAAAGGCAGCAACAACATGCTGAGGATAAAACATCTGAGCAAAGGTTTACTGAAAAAGAGCAACAGACAGGATTTATCCTATATTATCTTCTTAAAATAAGCCATCATTTATTAAACAGCCTAATTCTTTAATATTCAAGAAAGGGTTGGGTAACATATTTTTCCGTAATCTCAGAAGGGAGAACTGAACAGGGGAAACATCCTTCTTGAACAAAGGCCCAGATGCTTTGAACTCTCCAACCCAGATGCCACATATCCCAATCATTTCAGCAAGACCCCAGCCAGATCTATGTTCAGTATGCAATGACTCTATAAAGTCAACATGAGAGTATAGGAAATCTATACTGAGAAGTATAATTTGGAGGCACAATGCTGCAGAGAGTCACAAACAAAAAACTTTCAAAAACATCTTGATGCAGTTTCTTTTACCTGTTAAATTTAATTCTTCAACAGGGCTGATTCCCAAGACAAACTGTCAATTACAGCTTAATCTACTGTAAAAGCTACTAGCTCCCTCCCCTGCCACTCCACCCATGCAGCAGTATACAGAACAGAAACAGCTGCTCCAGATAAACCTATGCTGCTGCCTTTTATATTACACTAGAGAGCTGTGAAATTGTCACAGTACTCTTAAGTGCTGTAACAAATACATTGATGCACAGTCTGTCAGTCTGGAGGAAGAGCAGTCCAAAATGTTTAAAAGTGGTAAGGGAAACTGAAGTACTCCAGGATGTGGCCAGAATAAATTTGTATTTGAACAAACCAACTTATTTGTAGGAATTGCTCCTGTATGTTCTAAATAGATTTGTTCTACAATAGGTACTTTTAAATTCCTAGAAAAAGAACAGAAGAAATAGGCTTTTCCCCATGGGTTTTAAGGCAAAACAATCACAATATTTACTGTAAGGCCTTTAGCTATCAAATGATAGGAGAACCTCTGACAATATGAATCTGGAAGAAATTTGCAAGAGCTAAGAAACCATTGCTATCTAAGGACCTCTCTTTCCCACACAAACACAGCATATCCCACTATAAGAGTTACAGGTAGCAGAAGATGTGAAGCCATTGGGAGGTGATAAGATCAACCGAGGGAAAGAAGCACTGAACAGCTATCTTCCTCTGCAGGCACTGTAACATGGGTGACATATCTGGAATCCCATCCTTTAAGTGCTGTAAAGAGAATGCCAGGTTGGCTAATGAGAAGCTGTTGAGTATCTCAGACAGTAAAGAGGATGCAAACCTGGGTTGCATAGCTAAAGCCTGGTTGGGAGAAGGACAAGATGTAAATCTCTCCTAGATATGCTTACCAAAGTATCAGCCACAGCCTGAGCAGAGGAAGTATGGAGTGGTTATAATCTGTAAGGAGTCCACCTCCCTGTTCATGTAGCCTATCCAGCAGTGAACTACTTTTGAGGGTCTTTGCTTGTCACTGAAAACCCAGGATAGGACTGGCACTCTGCTAGTATATATTCCATGTACCCTCTAGGTATCCCTTCCCACCATCCCCTCCCCAAAGTCACAGAAGGTAGCCTTAGGCGTGATGTTGAAGATCCTGAGACTTTTCAACATACTTCCTAAGCTTGTTCTGTGTGGATTAGCTCAAGGATTTATGGCTCACATGACAACCAGGGACTGTTCCAAATTATATCTAGTGCAACATATGGGTCAGAAGACACTTTGGATCGTAGGGTAAAATGATGTGATGGTAGAAAACCAGTGATGACTCTTGTCATGGACTAATCAGTATGCTCTGATTCTGTTTAAACTGGACTGAAAGTGAACCAGCAGATGAATGATCATAAGATCAAAGTGCTTGTTTTCACACCTAAAGTTCAAAATAGTTTGGATTCACATTATCTGCTAGGCCACTATAGATTCTCATTAAACTCAAATGAAATGCCACTGGCCACTCCCAGAAGGTATACCTTTAGTGCAGTGGTTCTCAAGCTGATGTAGCCCCTGGAAAGGCTACAGGATAGACAAGAATATATGTATTCAGCCTGATTACTTTTTGCTGATGATGAAGCTATTGGTTATTTTGACCAGTGATAAATTATCAAATGAGGCAACAAGGCCCTGAGCTAAGTCCTAAAATTTTCATAACATGGCACAGGACTGGCATTGAAGGAAAAAATATTAAGTATCTATGAAAAAGGGTATTACGTATCTATGAAAAAGAGAACCAGCCTGGTGTACTGGTATGAGCAATGGACTATAACTCTGGAGACCAGGGTTGAAATCCCCACTCATCCATGGAAACCCACTGTCATACATTCTCAGTCTCATAGAATGGTAAAGGCAAAACTCCCTCTGAATAAATTCTTGCCAAGAAAATCTTGTGACAGGTTCACCTTTGGGTTGACATAAGTCAAAAATGACTTGAAGGCACACAGCAATATCTTTGGGAAAATGTTTCTTACACAATTTCCTCTAACTGCCAGGAGTTTCCAAGTGATCAGGTAGACAGGTCTTTGAGAACTAGCGGTGGAACCTACTAGCTTTTGTTATGTTCACCAATGGAAAAAACACATTTTGTTGATGGTAAACAAGTTCAAAAATGACTGAGGCAACATTTTTGTTGGCTCTTGTGCAGTAGCAAGTGCCACAACAAAACCTGAGACTGGATGTAGTCACATTTTAAAAATAGAATCATTTATTTTTAACTCAGAAGATACTGTAACGCTATGCATGTGTTTGCTTCTGTCCAAATTATTAATCATTTCAGTGAACCAAAAAAGTCTCCTTCAATCAGTACTGCACAACTATAGATAGCATCAAGGTTTGTGTAAGATACAAAAATATCATTCTCTCTATTCATCATGGTTTCATAGGAATCACATCTTCCATAACCAGAAGCCACCAGTTTGCTTGCAAGACTAGCTACCATCCAGAGAAGAGAGGATTTTCACATATGATCTACCCCTTGTAACAATGTTGTTGACTGTACTGTTAGGATTCTTCCACTGCATCAAAAGGGATGCAGATTCTAAGGATATATATAAAACAGCAGAATGAAAAACCTCTCCATCAAACTTATTCAAACATAAGATGGGGGCATAGGCCAAATACAATGAAATGGATCACCAATCAGTTAAATGTTCCTCCTTACAGGAGGTTTTGCTTGAGTTTGCTTATGGAAAAATTTGCTCTTATTGCCTTTAATTGGTGCTTTATACAGACTGGCAACACCACAGTTTCAAGACATACTCACCTCCAATTTGTGTTGGAGCTTGTACTACAGGCAAGCTGCAACATGCTTCATAACTGCATACCAGTGCTGATAACTACAGCATTAGAAGACCACTCAAATTAGTTTGCAAAAGTCAACTTAAGAGTGCAACCAAGTTAGTGCATGCTCTACATCAACAATACTTTAATTTCCTTGCCAGTACCTCCCCATTCAGCAAACCTCCAACACAATTTTACCACTCCATTAAATTCAGGCTTCTGCATTGTCACTGGCTTGATTGCCAACAGAAAGTAAAACTAGTCTCCTAAAAAGGAGTTTTTGCAGATTGAAAGATAACTAAGTTCCTTCCTCACAGACCCAGGCTATGCTACTGATACACCAAAATAAGTAGCACAGGTCAAGTGTTGACCAACTGAAGTATTAGCAACACTGTTTTTGTTTAAAAATAGCTTTATGCTTCAGTGTCAGAACCACCTACAGGGAAGATGATTCATAACCAGCAGGACAGAAGGCATCCAATAAACCCAACACACACAAAGGCTGGACAAACAGAAATGAAAAAAAAGTAAAAATGGTGGGTTCCAATATTCAAAAGCAATCTCAGAATCCAAATTCCTAGAAAACTACATATGAATAAAAAGCGGTTTTACATTAATTACATGACTAACATACGGACATTTGCATGAAACACATCAGTAGATACACGTACAGAAATTCTTCATCACACAGAGCTTTCTTTTCTGTTGTGCTAAACTGCTTCCAAAAGGCCTAACAGCACCAGATCCCATCTGATCTTGGAAGTTAAGCAGCTGTGGTTAGTACTTGAATGGGAGACTGCCACTGAAGAGACTACCACCGGGAAGGAAATGGCAAAACCACCTCTGCGTATTCTTTGCCTAAGAAAACATGATGAAATGCATGGGGTTCCCATAAGTCAACAGGTGACCTGAAGGCACACATACATACATAAACTGCTTCCAGCACAGGCAGGAAATCCTCCACCACCACTCCTACAATTTCTCTTTCCGCAGCTCTCACAAGAGATCTACACAAAAGGCAGCTTCTTGAGAAGGAGCAAAGTAACTCAGGTGTGATGATGCAGCACTGGATTGCACTGTTCCTTTAAAAAAAAAAGAGGCATAGTACTAAAGCAGTGGTCTTTAACCTTGTTGCAACAGCTCCATGGCTGTTTCCATGCACAATTCAAAGTGTGGCTTATGACCTGTAAAGCCTTTTGTGGTTCGAAGTATTTGAAGGACCATATTTTCCCATATGAACTTGCCACCAGCTTTAAGATCTGCAAGGGTGGCACTTCTCTCCATTCCACCACCTTCACAGGCACAGCTGGTAGAAACATGGGAGAAGGCCTTCTCTGTTGCCACTCCACACTTTGGTATTCCCTCCCTAGGAAAGCTAGGATGGCTTTTCTCCAATGTCCTTTTGGAAGCAGTTTAAGGCCTTTCTTTTATAGCAAGCCTTTGGAAATTGCTTATTAACTGTACTGTTTTCACTCTTTTTCTTAAAGTTAAGATTTGAAATGGTTTTAATTCTATTGCTGTTTAATTTTTTTTTCATCTTAATTGCGTCTATTGTTAAGTATACAAGTTTTTACTGTAATTTTCTTACTTTTTGCAAGCCACACTGAGTCCCAGTTTGGGAGAAGGGCGGATAAAAATAAAGTGATGGCTGGCTGCCTGGAAACAACGCCAGTAGTCAACAGAGCCTGATGGGACACAAGCTGTATAAGCCAGTTGTAGACAATTTTTAGTGATGCCATACATATACCAGTATTTTTCAAATCCACACTGCACCTATATCCTGCAGACAATTGACATATTCACATCCTTTAAAACAGTGGTACTCAAAAGTAGCCATCCATGAATCTGTATCAGTCCCTAAGCCATCAAATGCCATTCTCTGGCAAGTTTCCAGGGCAAAAAATTGTAGCCAGTGGACACAAATAGGGTACCAGTTCCTGATACACTGGGGGGGGACTGTTAGTCCCTTACATCAGAGAGCTTGTGATGAACTGCTCTGAAATAATTAGGTGTCATGTTATCTCTCTGCTAAAAAAGGAAATTTCCTGAGAAAACTGCAATATGCAGGGCAATAAAACAGACAATCTTCATTAAAATATTATCAGCTATCAAAACTGATCCCACTGTGACCAAGAAGAGAAATAAGTTAGGGGGACATTCTCAAGTTTTGCCAGCATCTGTATATAACAGGTATTTCCCTAATACATTTAAATGGGAAATGATCAGTGAGCTGTCTTGGCTCTTTTATATAAAAAAATCTCACAGGTTTCCTAGCAAGTGTTACCAATAAGTGTATTAAAATCACACTTCTGCCAAAATGTTGACAGAAATGCTATATGGATCAGTTTCAAACTAGACATTTGCTAATGTACATATATGATCCTTGCTCTCATTTCTTGCTACCTTTGACTACACCTCCAATTTGGTGTCTGACTTGGTCTTCAGACTGTGTACCAGCAATGAAAAGATATAAAATCTCTCAGTGTCTGCTGAAATATTCTTACATGCCATGCACGTGAGAATAATTTAACCTTCTTGACACTTAGGCTGCGTCAACAGGAGTGTCTAGGTCAAAGGAAGTGATAGTACTTCTCTATTCTGCTTTGGTCAGATTCTGCCTGGAATACTGTGTCCAGTTCTGGCCAACACAGTTCAGGAAAGACATTGACAAGCTGGAACGCGTCCAGAGGAGGGTGAATGAAAAGGTAGAAGGCCTGGAAACCATGCCCTATGTATGAAGAGTGGCTTAGGAAGCTGGGGATATTGGGCCTGGAGAAGAGAAGATTAAGAGGTGACATGATAGCTATATTTAAATATTTGAAGGGATGTCTGCTCCTCCAGAGACAAGGACACAAACAGTGGCTTCAAACTTCAGGAAAAGAAACTCCATCTGAACATCAGATTACATGTAACATTGCAGAAATTACTGTTTGTTTTATTTGTTGAAATTTGAATAAAATTATATTTAAAAAAAAGAAAGAAGAATATGCTACCTCAGAGTGTGCTGGAGTCCCAGAGGCTGGATGGCCATCTGTTGGGAATGCTTTGATGGCATATTCCTGCATGGCAGAGAGTTGGACTTGATCGCCCTTGTGGTTTCTTCCAACTATACCATCCCCATTGGACTGCCTGGTGAGGAATTCTTGGGGAGGAGGAGGAATTATGCCAATCAATTAAAATGAATTTGGAATTGAATTTTATATATGAATTTTTTATCCTAGTCAAATAACACGTCCTAAACAAAAACAATAAAGAAATTCCTGTTAGGTACATTAAGACTCTTGTTAACAATTTATTTACAGGAAGGACTTAAGGAAATGAGTTTACTCATTTAAACAAACCAGCTAAAGCCCTAAGATCTGCTGGGGAAAGCTTTCTCTAGGTCCTACCACCATCCCAGGCTCGCCTGGTGAGAACATGGGAGAGAGCCTTCTCAGTAGCTGCTCCCACCTTGTGGAACACTCTTCCACAGGAGGTTAGGCGGGCCGTCTCCCTGCTCTCTTTTCACTGGCAGGCAAAAATATTTCTTTTTAAATAGGCTCTTATGTAAGCCAGGGAGCTTTATTTATCAACTTATTTTAAAATGAATATTGTTTTAGGTTTTTTATGATTTTATATGCTTTTAATGTTTTTAAATGTTTTAAGTTTTAATATTTTAATTTATTGTTGGAAGCCACCTCGGGTCCCATTTTGGGAGAAATACAGCATATAAATATAATAAATGAATAAATAAATGCAGCATTTAATTTAGAACAACATATTATAAAAGCTGCGTCAACAGTTTTAAATTTCTTACATTCAGACATCTAAGTAAATATGATTTGTATATTGCTAAGATTAGACAAATTATAATTGTGTAATACTTCTCTACAGTACTTACCCAATTATATCTCACACCAGAACAGTGAGTTCACTGAGCAATGAGATGCACCTATTTTCAGGAAGATTCACTGAATACTCTGGACCTTGCTCTATAGCTTTAAACAACGAATTAAGGAGCCCAAATAATTAGAAACATATGAATACAAGCTTTCAAATATACAATTAGTGATATTATTTATGATATTAATGCTCAGCTAACAAACTTGAAAGTGACCAAATTGATTAACGGTCAGTCACAGCATCTAAACATGCTAGCCCTAAATCTAGTGATCTTCAGCAAAAATCAGTTGGGCCTAGAATGTGGCTAAAGAGGTACATCCTATGTGAAGTGACAAGTACCGACTTCCTTTCTACATAATAGGCAGCAAGAGGCAGAAGTTCAGAAATCCTTGGTACGCATTTTGCACTGAGTGTTATTTCTTACTTCCCTGTGTTATAGGTCTGCACACATCCAGGTAAGTTAAATGAACAGAGAGGAACACTATACAAAGACACACTTAGCTTCCTACCCAAAACACTTCCTCTGGACTGTGCAACGGGGCACATTTCTTTGTGGTTGAACTGTTCCATTGTGACTATATTAATATTTATTCCACTGTTCAAAAGTTTAAGTATAACAAGCATGAAGCAAGATATTTCAACAACAAGATAAAACAAGTGTAAACAGTGATATATTTTAAGAATAAAACTGAACTGCAGAATGTGAAACTCAATTAATCTTTTCTAAGCACTACATTATATATCCCTCCAAGCCACATTCAAGCAGAAGCATCTGAAAAGTGCAAGGTCTGAAAACAGGATGTGAACAGGAGGTGCTTTGCACGCACATGTCTGTCTTATAGAAACTACTGAAACTTGGAAAGAACTGAAGCAGCAAAGCAAACCAACGGGTTATAAAATATGCACAGAGGAGGAGGAACAACAGGAGCAAGAATACATAGCTGCCTCATGGAGAAACACAATATTGCTGTTCATAAAGAACCAAGATAAAAATTTCCTCCTGCTTTCAAGTTATACTGAATGTTACTGAGTTAAGACAGTTCTTAATCAATTAAAACAACTGAAAATTAAATAAGCCCAGTACCTATTATTAAAAGCTGACTCACTAGTGGCCTGGCTAAAATTAATGGACTTTGCCAGCCCTCCCTTAAAAGAAAAACTGGGAGGGAGACAATCACTCACTGGGAGTGGCTAACAAGGTTATGTTGCTGGCAGAACCTTCCAGACAGATCCCAAAGCCCATGCAGGCTACATACAGGGTCTACATCTATATCTGGTCTACATATAGGGCTTTATGATCATAACCAGCACTTTGAATAGTGCAGTGAAACAGACCAGGAAGTCATACCCTGTCAGAAGTGTAGCTGCAACATTTTGGAAGTTTCTAAACATTCTTTAAGGGCATTCTCAGGTATAATCCAAGGACAATTCAGCTAAGGCACACATCACTGTGACCAGATGACACCTCTCCTGGAGCACGTGCAGCTGGTGTACCAAAATGCACTCCTGACTACCACCAAAACCACAACACTAGACTTCACTCTACCCAGCATGAGTTCATCCATATTCCACAGTTTGCCTTTTTTACTGATTAGGACTATCTATGTCTTAACTTACTAAACCTTGAAAAGTTTGCCTCATTCAGTCCACTACTGACAACGCACATGTTGGAAAAAAAGAAAGAACTCGATGTCATCAGCATCACTTTCTGACTTGGCCTCTCCTGGAAGAGCCACAGCCACAGCAGAACAATGCCTGGACTTCCTATTCCACAAAAGTGGCATAGAAGAACAGTATAGCTGATGGTATTTAAAGCTGTTCAGTGGAAGTCATGGAGACCAGGAAGAAGGATCTACAGGGACACAAAGTCAACCAAGGCAGCCAAAGGTATCTCTACTGCATAATTAAGCTTGAAAAAAGTTTGGACCTAACTTGTTCATAAATCCATGGAATTCAGAGGCCCCTCAATGCTCCAGCATCTTGCACAAGAACAGAATATAGGAGACTGGTAAATAAATAAATACCAGCTAGCATATTTATATTCTGCTTTCTATCGAAAGATGTTTGGACTACATATAAGCTGCAAAACAAAAATTCATTTTAAGGTTTACTGTATTTTCCCTGTTTTTATGTTAATATTCTAAAATTATTTAAATAGTGCATATGGTACATACTAAATTAGTGTTACTCAAAATGGTGACCCAAGGGCTAAGCCAGTCCTTGGCAAATTTTCAGGAAACAAAGAAACAACTGTCACCAATGGGCACAAATACGGCAGTGATCCCTTACAATAACCAGCTTCCCTCATCAGATAGCATGAGATACACTGCACTAAATGAAGTCACTATAAGCTACTCAGACTACAATGCCTATGCCCAAAGGCTTTGGTGGAAAATGATGTTTTAACCTGATGCCAAAGCCACACTAATATCAGTATGAAGCAGGCCTCCAAAGGGTGGACATTTCACAGCCTGGGTGCTACAAAGTTGGCCAGCCTGCTCTCTTACCACTACTATTATGAATCAGGAAGGGTGAGAGTCCAGGAAATGTGGTAGGATTCACCTCTCCAAGAATTCTATCCAAATACTCAGGCTGTACAAACTGAAAAATATCCATTATAACTGAGTAAGCAGAAACAATATTACATTATCTTCACAGTATCCTTATTCCTTCTCAGGTACCCACCTTCCGATGCATATACTCGAACATGGAAGACTGAACAATATGGCACCTGGTAAGGAGGGATGTAACCATGACAGATCACTGAAACCCTACCTCCTCATCTCTAGGTCTTGTCTGCCACTGCATAAAGAACCTTCAAGGTCAGATCTGAACCCAGTCATCCAGGACTCTGTGATACAGGCCAGCTCAATTAGCACATAGAGGGTCAAGTCCTAGATGGAAGCTTCATAAGGAATAGCTGCCATCTGATGCCAGCCCTACACATATACTTCTGTTCTGGATGCTCCAAAAGGCATAGCTGTTAGCCATAAGAAACTACTATTCAGAAAGTTGTGGGGATGCAAATCTGCACCTAATAATATTAAAGGCCTGCTCTGTGACAAATACACACGCTTTCAGATCAGATGACAACTATGTATGACAGGGCTAAAGGTCACAGATCAAACTCATTATTTTCATAAACTGCTTTGGAAGAATCATAAATAATTAAAGTGATAGAAAGAGTGTACTGTAAGAGCTTTAAAGGATTTAAAAAAAAAAAGAACTACTACACATGCATGGGTAGCGGCTGTTACATGATTAATAGAAATCACCACCACACCATTCTTTTCCTAGCCAAAATCACATCAAAATATTATGCACTCATACAATTGTAACCACACTTTTATACTCCTATGCTGCAATTTGGGAAGTTGATGTACAAGAAAAGAAGGATTGGCAATTAACTTATAGAGACCATATACCTAAGAGAAAGGTGGCTCAATTTCAGGAGACAAATCTGGCTAACTATTGGAGACTGAGTCATGAAGATGACTCAGCAAATGAAAAGATGAAGCAACTGAAAAGACCTTCCTCCACTTTGGATAAGATGAAAGATACAGGAGACACTAAAGAACTTATGTCAGTGAAAAGAAAGTCCATTTCTTCACTGACACAGTAATGTCATCAATACTAGAAGGAAGGAGGAGTCTAATGTGGCCATGAACTGGTTAATTTAAGCAAAGAACCAATGCTGTGTGTGAGAGGAAAAAACCCAGACCAGCTTTCGGTTCTTTCAGCTGTCCTTTTTGAAAGGGCATCTTGCCCACATTCTCTAGAGGCCATGAGACAGCACAGCAAACATACCACAGAGGCACAGAAAGCTACTACAAGCACTCACGGGCTGCGCAAAGATTTATTAAAATAAAAAGAAATTAAGCTCAACATATGTTCATTTTTTGTCTTTGTTCAATTTACAGTCAAACAGATCTGAAAAGCACCTGGTCTGCAGCCAAATCTAAAGCGCTGCCCTCCCATGAACCTTGTTCAACAGTCTATGAAGGAAAAATGCTCAGCTCCTTGAATATCTCCTTCAAACTAAGCAAATTAACTATTGTACGCAATGTACACTACCCAGTTATTTTGACAGTCAGAGCACTTTGTTCTTATTCTTTGCAAGAGATTCTCCTGTGGACTGTCCTACTAAAGAAATATAAACCAGTATCTACAAACTAGGAAATAACTGTTAATATTTATCTTCATACATGGAGATAGATGATAATACTTCCAACCTTCCATTTAAATCTGGCATTATACCATAAATTATCAATACTAAACTCCAACTGCTATCTCATTTCAAAGGCTGGAATCCTGTTGGAGTACTACATTACTATAAATAAAGTTGTACAAGTAATCATCCTTTCTCTGAGGTTGCATTAAGTACAGTCCCTTGTACACACAATTATTTCTGCGAGCAGAGTCCTCTCTCGCCTCTTTAATTTGCTAGGTACAGAACTATTTGATCACTGCGCAAAGGGAGGCCTCAAAACCTTGGCACTTGTCACATAATCAACTGTGGAACTGTCATATCAAGCGTAAATTCACTGGCATATATTTATATGTACAGGATCTTGTGTACCGTATACAGCATCTTGGCAACAATCTACAGCATTCTATGCTACTACACAGACTGGAAAAAGAACATGGGGTGGGAGGAACTCTATGATCTGATGGGCAGCCTAAAATATTGTACCTGCTGGTATATAAGATTCACTTTTTCCCTGAAGAATACTGTTTGAAAACGGGGTCCATCTTATATGCCAGTGTGTCTTATATGCTGGCAAATAGTATTTGCCAGTGTATAAATGGGGTGCGTCTTATACATGGGTGCGTCTTATACGCCGGCAAATACAGTACTTAACATGACTGTCCACTCCACAGAAAGCCATGGTCTCTCCTCCCTACCCTTTTAGTCAAGCCACTACTGTTACCAAAGACAGATCCAGGATGTGACTATGTCCACTCAGGATCAACCATGACAGAATGTTTGAATTTGCTCAAAATGTAGTCTGCTATTTTCCAAAGGCCTCTTAATCATACAGTGTAATCACTACTTAGTAGAGAATCTTCTACAAGGGGAGTAAGTCTCTAAGCCTAAATCTAGTTGATACTCCAAACTACAGTAGACAGAGTTAATTACTGAAAGCTAAACCAAAACTCAAGTAAACTTTACTGACTGAATAGGACTACTTTAGTTGATACTAGCAATTGGTTTTATACTAATAATTTTTTTTTTTTTTGCAAAGATCTAATTCTCACAGGGAGCAGCAAGGGAGTAGATTTGCTTACAGATCACACAAAAATCCCTTTTTAAGTATGCACATATACTTTTAGAAGGTATGAAATCAGCGGCAGGAAAACATGTGAGAATACTCAAAACTGTCCATATGTTCAAGTCCTGAATGCCGTACTACCTTTTTTCTATCAAGTTTATCTCCAACAAAATACTGTACAGAACAATCCTACAAAATGCACAGTAGCCATACGTGGGTTTAGCTTGCGCCTTGTCTGAAATAAAATATTAAAAATTAATCTAATTCCCGGTAGAAAATAGTATTAATAGATTGGATTGTTGTGTGATAATAATGTATGCCACATAGCCTTGGACAATGAGGAAATCATAAAAAGTATAAGAATTTTGCTTGATGTGTGTTTTAAAAGGGGGAGGTGGGGGCACTCCAATCTTGTCAAAATCTCAAGTTCAAGAACAGGGCTTGTAAGAAAGGTAGCGTTAGAACACAAAAGGATGTGTGAGGTAAAGATATGAGGGGGAACATTCTCTAAGAATGCAAGTATTCTCCAAAAGATCATAACAATTTGAGAATTTTTCCAGATGGTTTAAGAACTTTAAACAACATTCTAGAGTACTGCAAAACTTTTGCCACCACCCTAAAATTCATTCTCCCCCACTCTGATGCACTTGTCTTCCATTCTCCTTCCCTCTGCAGCTGCCCTTCTCTATCTTCCCACCAACTACTCTGCCTTCCCTTTCCCCATCATAACCATGCCTGCCATCCAAATGCCACTGGTATCTGTAGCCTCTCTCTACCTCCCACCACCTATCCTCTCCCTCTTTTCTTCCTTGAAAGACGAAGGAAAGAAGAAAATTGCTCACTTCCAGAGACACCTCTCTATAGAGCCAGCCACACAGCCTGTGATTCTTCACTGACCCAAGGCAGGGCTGACAGGAGAAACTGCCTATGCTGCAGACAGTCAGTAAGTGTATTCTGGGTCTCAAAATTACATAAACTGGCAGATTTTGTTGTTAAATGGTTTATACTGCTTGAATATGATCAACCAAAAACAAGCAAAGTTCCTCGACATTTCAGATTATTTGATTACTTGGAGAGGCTACTTTTCAGCAGCCCGTTTACCAAACAAGAAGAATAGGATGTCATTAAAAGCTCTAAAAAAAAAGATGAAAGCTATTTTCACTTTAACTGGAAATGTTCAGGATTATTTAGGTTGCACTGAAGAAACATTAACAGATCATGGAATTCTTTAAAATATTTAACAAAGAAAAAAATTCCCAAAATTCTTTGGTTGAAGAATATTCTTGAAAATATTTGAGTGTATTTTCCAAAATCAAAATCCCAAGAATTTTACACCACTAGTATGAGGCCAGCATGGTATAGTAGTCTGAGTGTTGGACTATAACCCTTGAAACCAGGGTTCAATTCCCTGCTCAGCCATGGAAATGCAAGGGTAGACCTTGGGTATGTCACACACTTTCAGCCCCAAAAAACTCTATGATAAGTTTGTCTTAGGGTCACCATAAGTCAGAAACGACTTGAAGACAAACAACAAAAGTATGAGGCAGGAGTGTGATGTTGTTGTTTGAGAGTTAGACTAGGACACTGGGAGACCAGGGTTCAAACCCCTACTCATTCATGGAAACCCACTGGGTGACCTTAGGCAAGTCATACCCTCTCAGCGTCAGAGGAAGGCAATGGCTGGCTCACCTCTGAACAAATCTTGCCAAGAAAACCCCATGATAGAGTCTGACCATAGGTCAGAGACAACATGAAGGCACATAATAACAATGGGAAAAGAGATGCGCTCTTGATCCAATGAAAGAAATATCGGGCACCAGTAATATAACTTTCTCTTCACTGTTCATTACTCTCTCTTGAAAGGACTTAGTAATAATTTTTTAAAAAAATGCATATCCATTAAGTCTTTTTTCTGATCTGCTCCATTTTAATTGTGGAGATCATTTAGGAACAGGATTCTTCAGGAACTCAACTGGCACAATGCACTTTTTTTTTGTAAATCTAGACATGACTGTGCCTGCTAATTTCCTTAATTGTTATTCTGATTTAAAGAGGTGCTATCCCCCCCCACACACACACACACAATACAAATAATAGTAGATGCTTGTAGCTCTCTTTAACTTGGGCTAAGTTGTTTAGGCTGTAATCTTTTATCTACTGAGAATAAGCACCACTGAATTTAGTGGGACTTCTAAGGAGACATTATGGCATTGTACTATTGAGAGAAGACTTTAAAAGGCTGGAAATCTGTTATACCTTGGTATGTAGTTTTATTGCATGGGGAGGTTTGACTAACTTGGAGAACTGAAATGAGAAATGCTATTTCTCTAGTGGTCTTCTGACAACCATAGGTGTTTATGGTTATAAATTAAGATTTGAAGTAACAGATGGGTTGCTGGTACTATAAAGACATGATCCTCCCAGGTGAGCCCCCTTCAGGAAGTATTCAACAAATGGGGTGCTGCCACTGAAAGTGCCCACTCCCTTGTGTTCACCTGGTACAGTTCACTGGACGAAGACACCTGGAGAAGACCCTTAGATTTCTTCAGTGAATAGGGAGGTTGATATGAAGGAAAGCAATTATTCATTAACAATAGATATACGATGCTGAGTGGCCAGTTACTGGTGACTTTACCATATTGCCATCTTCTAAGGCTGAGAGAGTGCGATTTGCCCAAGATCACACCCTGGGTTTCCATGTCTGAGTAGGGGTTCGAATTCTGTCCTAGTCCATCACTCAAACCACTATATCATGCTGCCTCTCATTTCCATTCTTCTTCCAAGAAGAAGACTTCACTGCTCAACTGCAAAAACCACAGCATAACATATCACAGAAAGCATTCTGTACTAACCACCCTGATCTGTTTGCACTGAAATTCCCTTTCAGTGCTTCAGTTCCCAGTATATTGCCAATTGTTTTATCACTTTAGATCTCCCCTCCTACCTCAGTCTTACATTCTTCATTTTATTGAAATCTTAGCCCCTTAGGGCAAGATCTAGACCATCCCATTCTCACCAAAGCATAGGATTCTCTAGGCACTGACTAAAACATTGAATAATCACTATAACAGCCAACATTTTTTTAATAAAAGCAAGCAAATTAAAACTACAAAATGTTTTTGGAAACATTTGATGAACTGATTCATTTCATGAATTCTGATACAAAGATTAAAAAGTATAAAAGATCATTTAAGTAGAAATCCTACAAGAAGGTAGAAGCAGTCAAAGAAAATCGTTCTGAGATACTGGTGCAGACCACTGTGGCACATTAGATTAATCTACATGCCTCTTCAAGTATATGCCTGGTATCTTTGGAACTTTAAATTTTAAAGAAGGGAGGAAGCCCCCTCCAAAAGCACAAGTTTACGTAACCAAAGTGACTTTAAAAAGGTTTACACAGAAAAGAGGCAGTTGCTTTATGAAGTATGGAATTTTTTCTCCCAGAAGAAAAGCTTAGAGAGAGACAGGAACAAGTTTTACGTAGAAGCCATCCATAGTAGTTTACATCCTGTTGTCCTGTTGCATATTTATTTTAACTTTAATGTATTTCAACTACTCCAGTTAGTTCCCAGTCTCACTGCAAATTACATCATATGATTAACTCCTTCACTGACCCTAACCATATGTACCAAAACAAGAAAATTCTGAAATGTGTGGCAACATAGCTGACACTAATTTTATCAAATACAGCATTACAAAAGCAGTGGGACTCATGCAGTTCTCCAAATGGTGTTGGACTGCAAGTCCCAACAGCTCTACCCAGCACAGCCAATAGTGAAGAATGCTAGGAGTTCCAGTTCAGCAACATTTTGAGGATCACACAATTCCCAATTCTACTTTCCAATGTTATACATGCACGCATGCAGTTAGATGCATCCATTTTCACACACAAATATAGTGAGTATGAATTGCACGAAAAGTTAGTAGCTTGCTAATATTTTTCCAATGGCAAAAATATGGATGTTCACAATTCCTCCTGATTATATTGACTGATGTGCCACTAATGTTATAATGCATAAAATCAGCAACATTATTTCAAACTTCGGGCACTCCTAGTCTCCTCAATAATGGCTCAAGGCAAAAACAAAGGTCAAGTGTAATCAAAAGAATTCAGAGAAGAAATATATATTATATATATTACCTCATGTGATTATCACTGAAATCTTCTCCTACATGTAGGAAATAGACGGATTTGCAAATACTAGTTGGAGGGTTAATCAGGAGTCTAGGTCTGATAAATGTCAGAGGTAGAACAGTTACAGAGCTACTGAGAAAAAAGTCAGCTTTGGCTTAATCCCCAGCCCCTAGAATGATACAAAATTACCAAACTGCTCAGGAACAGTCACCACCCTTGTATTAAATTAAATTTACATGTGAATAGAAAACAGGAATGGATAATTCCAGCATTCACTTTAAAAAGAAATAAGCCGTACCAAAAAATGAGGCAACTTGTTTAAATGCAATGGAAAAGGAAAACCAGGAGAGGTCATCCAGGATTCTTGACCATTATTTTAAACCACATCAATAAAATTTATATACAATATTCACCACAGATTCATCTAGTACAGTTAATAGCATGAACAAGAATAAGACAACGTGCTTTCCTTTAACAATGAAGGCTCTATTCTTATAAGTAAAGATGAGTACAGACTGACTCAAACTAGTTCTCTGATTATAAGGCTACTAAAAATACATCAAAAGCAGGAAACCAGCCAGGGTGGAACTGAGTTGTTAGGCAAGAAAGGTGTGAAAACACAGGAGGATATAGTGATATCACTGAGCTTCTTTGCATCTGTCTTTATTCTAGAAAATATTAGGTACCATACATAAACCAGACAAGGCTTCTGAAAAACTAAGTCAAATAGAGGTGAAGTTCAATTGCTAGTTGGCACGATGCAGAATACAAATTAACAATACTGATTAGCAGTCAATTCAAGCTATATAAAAATACTTCATATAATGGCATACAGAAACTGCTGTCACAATATATAGCAAAGACTACTGGTCAGATTAATATTCATCTCCATGAAGTTATCTAATCACGATAGCTATCTTGTCAGAAAAGCAATATACCTCTTAAGCCCAGTTGTTGTTAGGGCAAACAAAGAGTACTTAATCATCTTGCTGGCCACTGTACAAAAACAAATGCTACAGCAACCCTATCTTTCTTATTCAGAAGCAGGCTTAGTCTCTACTAAGGATTACAGCCTGAATGAACTACAGATGTGTCCCATTAGGACAATCCTTATGTTTGTAATCTAGTCTACCATATATGATGACCTAAATCAGTTTTCTAAACTGTGTGTCGCAACATGTTAGTGTGTTGGCTGCAGTGTGTAGGTGTGTCATGTGAATATAATGGATGGAGGGGCTGCCTCTCCCGCCACTGGGGCGGGCCAGGCCCCACTGAAGGGGCTGCATCTGCTGCTGCCCTAGGCCAAGGGAAAACCGGGTGAGGGTGGTAGTGGGCTGGGCTCGGCTGAAGGGGCTGCCTCCACTTCCTTGAATTACTGAATTGTGTCATGAAATGATGCATGTCTAAAAAATGTGTCACCAACATGAAAAGTTTGGAAAGCTCTGACCGAAATGTTTGAGTGTCACTACTCCAAGTTAACAAGCAGGTTCAAAACCACACTCAAGCCCCACTTGTATGATACTTCGTATCATCTTCACAACCTGCTCCTCTAGGTAGTTCTCAGAGAAGATTCTAAGAATATAAGCTATTGTTTTCAGCATGGAGTATTTTATCTGGAGAAAGAAATTTCTGTTACTTCAGTGTGGACAGTCTCATTGATACTTTACTATTAGTAAATGTGCTGGCCAATTCAATTAACTATCCAACTGATATGTGTGCAAACCATATCAATGTTAATACTTGGCATTCAGTGACAGGGCCAAGTGACCTGAGGTCGTCAGACTAATTTCATGCAGTAAAGCTGAGCCTTAAATAAACAGGGGAAAGAGCCAACAGACAGAGCCATGGAAGGCCTCTGAAAGAAAGGGCTTTCTCCCTTCTAGCAAGAATTGGATGGAAGAGGAAAGCCATACTGGAAAAAGGAACAGAAGGAGGGGAAGTGGTCTTCCCACTATCAATTCAGAACTCTTGCAAGAGTGATCTTTCTGTCTTCAATCCGCCCGCTGGGCACAGAGACAGGAAAAAGAAGAGGGCACAAAGAGCAGTCAAACCCACTGCCAGCACACAGCCCCAACAGACTTCTCTGGAAGGAATAAGGAGGAAGCTTTCCTACTGCTGTTCAACAAGAAGAATTAGATGTAAGATATAGGCGAAATGCACAGAAAAGTTATCCTACATTAGGGGTGGGGAACCTGTGGTCCTCCAGGTTTTGTCGATTGAAAGTCTCTACAATCCCTGGCAATTGACTATGCTGGCTCTAGCCAATGAGAGATGGACTCGAACATCTTCTAGGGCCCTTTCACATCACTCAATTACAGTAGTATGATTCTACTTTAACTGCCATGGAAACCCCCTATGAAATCCTGGAGTTTGTAGTCTGTTGAGTTACTGGAGCTGAGACTTCAACTTGGTTATAATGCTAACCAGCTTGAAGCTTCCATGTTACAGAAAGTAGTCTGCACTTTAAAAATTGTACCAAATCAACAGAAGCTGTTATTTAACATGCTACGTATAATCTTTCTTCAGAGCCCACAGCTTTTGGGCAAAACACGGGTACAAATAAAGTTGTTGATCATCATCATCACCATCTACTGTGGTACAAATTAAGAACAGTGCTCTTTTGGGCAAAATGGTAGTTCCTTTAGAAGCAAGACACCATGAACTCTTAGGACAAGCAGTGCCTTCTGCCTTCTTTCAAAGCACAAGTCTTAAATAGCTCAGCAGACAGCAAGCAGAGGCTGCCCAAGCAATTCTCCCAGGTCAATTAAGGATCCCTTTAGGAGCAGATGATGTAATTCCTCATCCTGAGTTTTTTGTTTTTGCCTTCCCACAAGGTACACAAGTCTTTAACGGCCCCAGGGAAGTGAAGGTTGTAATTGACAGGAGGTATATGTGGTACACCATCAACTCTGCATATCTTGCTGCTAAGGTTACATAAGAAGATTCTTAAATTGTAGTTCAATCATCTCACTCTCACACCAGTTTAAAATATATTATATTTTATTATATTATATAGTATAGGGTACATTATGTTTGTATTTCAAAGATTCTTCTGTAAACTGGCACTTACTTTGTAAGGTAGGCCATACTATCCCTATATTGTCAGAATATGTTTGGATCCTAATTAAAGAAAACAAATTAATTCTTTGTATTTGACTTGACTATATAGAAATACCACATATGTGTTCTCTTTTGTAAGAGAACTGATCTCATTTAAAGTATTCAAAAACTTTCAGACCTGTCTCCTAAAAACAAGACTTCTTCCTGAAAATCATTTTAGCCGGCACATAGCATCATACTAAATTCGATAATGAAATAGGCACAATTTTGTCACACGCAGATTTACAAATTCAGTTTTACTCCTTCATAATTAGTGCCTTAAAATCCAAAATGAGAGAAATTACATAACTCAAAAGAACAGAGTGTCTTTATTTGTAACACTTAAAGTAACAAATCAACAAACCTTCTAAGCAATCAATCCTCTTCCAAAATGAAACAAAGAGCTTTCACCAGATTCCTTATCAGCTCTAAGTGCAGGAAATCCTTTAAAAAAGTCTGAACTCTAGTTAAAGCTGAGTCATGTTTTCTACATATTCTCAGAACACCTGAAGTTTAAAAAGATACAATCTGTTGCATAACATACTGCCTGTCTGCAGTACAATTCCTGTGCAGGCTAACAGGATTTGCACATACCCTTAAGTCAGTAACCTTGACATTAATATGACACTCTTCAGCAATAGGATATGGACTATTTACCTAGTGCAATAGAAGGTCATGACAACTTGGTGGCTCAGTTCTGGCATCTTGATTATTTCTTTTCCACTCCAAATTTCAGCAAGTCATAGAAAAAACAAACTATATACTAAAGTTCTGATCAGGAAGCAATGCGATTACTAAGTTACTTATTAATACATACAGTATGTTTCTCCTAAAAATATTTTAAAACTGAAACAGAAGTACAATGTTCCTTGGTGACTTCCCTCCAGAAAGGTTACTTCCCTCCAAGTTTTTTCCCCCACTTAGATTTGGTATGGGTATAATATTCCTTTAATGTTCTAACCTTGTTTAAAATAAAAGAAGCATCATCATTGGCCTGTGTGCTCCCATCCCTGCTCTCCTACATAAAGTATATCCATCATTACCTTTGGTGAACTATATATTTGCTGAGGTATACTAATCATGGTTTGCTTTAACCAGGACTTACACATTACTCTTAAACTCCAGTTAGAGATAGCCAGGAGGTAGATGTGTTGTTCCACCATGAAGAGGGAATGCAGAGGAAATCCATGCAGAAAAGGAAAGAGGTGGATGCTTCCAATCTCTTAACCTTCAGGAAACATTGCACATGAAATGAATTTGCACTTATACCTAGGCCCAGAGATTTTCATTATGCACCCAAAAGGCAAATGGGAACTAAGTTCAGAATTCTGAAAACTTAAAACAAAGATAGCTGCTAGTGCTTGTGATAGTGGTTTCAAAGTATAAACTCAAACAATGCTTTCCAATGAAAATTGATTACATAGGCATTATAAAAAATACAGAGCATATTACAATACTTATTTAGACTAGGAAGAAAACATGTGAACAGAAACATGCAGACATACAAATGCTCCTGAAAGTAATGTTTGTCAAATACACTGCAATCAGATCTCTCACCTAGAATATACAGCATCTCTACATACAGAGAACATATCTACATACAGAAGTTAAGACAGGGATTAAGAACTTTAATGAACAGTATTGGAGAAAAATCCCAAAGCATTCCATTTCTTTCAGCATTTTTCCCCTTTTGTATTTTACAATTCTCAGAGATTTTCCTGTCATTAAATAAATACACTCTAATGTTTTACTTGCAGTCAAGGCTGCTGCCCATTATTAGATTCTTCCTATACTCATGAAGTACAGATCTGTGACTCTCCAGATGTTGATGAATTGCTCCCTCCCACAATCCCTCACTGGTGACCAAGTGAGTTGGGGCTAATGGGAACCAGAATCTAAGTCCATTACTCCCAGCCTCAGGAACATGTATTCCTGAAATCTGGCATATGCTTGCAAACCATGATGTTCTAATATGAGATCAAATTACAGCATGAAGCCAAGTAACTTAAAAGCACATTTGTGGAGCACATATTATGCACCAAAAGATTTGGCAACACTGCAGTTCATAATTTGCCCAAGGCAAGAATATTCACGCAGCTGGAAAGCACTCAAATCTTTGCACCTTGTCATAGCTAACCTCCCCACCTAACTGAGATTTTCAGCCCTGAAACCACCAGCAAATAGCTTTGTGCCTTTCTGTGTAATTAGCACTATTAATCCCAAGCTCTTCAAGCCCCCTGGTGTGGCAATTATTTGGTTTTAACCTCTGCCAAGGTCTCCTCTTCCCTGCTCTGGAAAGCAAACTGCTGAAAAAAAATGTTAAGGTGTGACTTGTGCTACTGCAAAAACATAAGTCTATGTTGACAGAAATGTGCCAAGACCTGCCTTTTCTGAATACAAGTTATTACTACATTGATGAGTTACAGCAAGATTTGTGCTCTACATTCTTCTCTTTTATCACCTAATTAAGCAGTATTCTTGTTCTGAACAACCAACTCATTCAAGAGCGTCACTGCCTAAAAGTTTTCCAGTATTTGCTCTGCTAGTGTCAACGTGATCTCTCTACTTCTCATTCTGACCCAAGTTCTGATTGACTATGAAAGTTATCTGCCGTTGCAGTATATTCCAATGTTCACTACTGCAGAGAGGTATCTGATGCCCTTGTCTTAATTTTATATAACTATATATGTGTGTTGTGTTGACTGCCATAGAAAGTGAAGGAATCATAGAATCATAGAAATGTAGAGTTGAAAGAGACCCCAGGGGTCATCCAGTCTAACCCCCTGCCATGCAGGAACACCCTCAAAGCACTCCCGACAGATGGCCATCAAGCCTCTGCTTAAAAACCTCCAAAGAAGGAGACTCCACTACACTCCAAGGCAGCAGATTCCACTGCCGGACAACCCTGACTGTCAGGAAGTTCTTCCTGAGGTTCAGGTGGAATCTCCTTTCCTGCAGCTTGAATCCATTGCTCCTTGTCCTGGTCTCTGGAGCAGCAGAGAACAAGCCCTCTCCTTCCTCTACATGGCGTCCCTTCCACACACACACACACACAAAATCCTATGGTATCCATAAGGAATAAGAGCAATTTTAAAATATTTTCATGCTAACTTGAATTAAAGCAGTCAAGGAACTACTAACCATTGTGCATCCCTTGGTATCCAGCAACACAAGATCCCAAACCAGCTGCTAGGATGCTCCATGACTGCCCATCAGAAAATCTCCCTAGCTGACATCCGATCCAGTATTCCTGATGCTCAGTAAACTCTTCACATACCGGTCACCATCTGCCCAAGTCTCATACTCACACCAAAGTGAACACTTTATGCTTCACTCACACCACACCTTTTTTGTGTTCCTCGCTGAGGCTCCCACCCCTGGCAATCCCTCCTTGGCACCTGGCGCCGTGTCAGGGTTAAGGTTTCCATGGTAACCGGATCTATCTACACCTTCCTACCCAAGCCAGATTTACTGCCTTCCTCCCAGCCCCCAAGTAATCCAGGGCATCCATCCTCTGCCTGCATTTCTTGATAATCCCTGGTTCATAAACAGCAGAGCAGTTGAGTGTGTACAGGGACGCATTTCCAAAACATCCTGGCAAAAGGCCACGTCTTTTGGTTCAGATTGTGTTTTCCTCAGGTAAAGACCACCCGTTATTTTGCCCGCTAAACAACTAACCCGGGCTGCACCCGCCGCCCCCTACTTTCCTGGGCCCCCCACAACTCTGTCTCCATGCTCAGGCACAGATGCACAGGAAAGCTCCCCTCACGTCCCGAGACCAAAAAGTGCATAAAATGGAGGGGGCTTGGTCGGGGAGAAAGCTCCCAGGACTGCTCTCCAGGGCTACTCAGGAACAACTTGGAGCGTCCTGAGCCGGCGCCACGCTGAAAGGCAAGGCTGAGGGGGCAGCAAACCCGGGCGAGGGGTCTCCTCCTCACCCCCTCGCCCTCAGCGGCAGAGCCCCCCGGGGAACCCACGGCACCCCTGCCCAGCCAGCGCTACTCACCCCATGAGCCAGTCCATGACGCCGCCCGCCGCTCGACGCCGCCGCCGTGCTGGGCCGGGCAAGCGAGCAGGCGGCTCTGGCTGGGTTCCTGCCCGCCCGCCTGCGCGCCTCGCCTCACCGCCCGCCCCGGCCTCTGAGGCGGCTCATGGGTGCCCGTCCCGGACCGGACCTCCGCCTTCTCCGTGCGCCTGCTCGTCCTCTTCCTTCTCCACAAGCCGCCGCCGCCGCCGATACTCCTCGCCGCTGCCGCTTCTGCTGCTGCTGCTTCTTCCTCCTCCTTCTCCTCCGGGCGGCTCCGCGAGGTTCCCGCCCCCAAGGCAGCGCCCGCCGGGTCGCCTCAGCCAACCAGCCGGAATGAGAGAGCGAGCGAGCAACGCTCACTCCCTCTCGCTTCAGGATGGCCGGAAGTAAACACACCGCGTTTCCTACAACATTTTTCCCCGCCCCCTCCCTCTCCCACATGCCCAGCCACGGCAGACCGGAAATGGCCGCCTTCCCGAGGGAACACGGGAAATGTAGTCCAGAGGCAAACGGGGAGGGAAATGGCTCTTAAAGGCGCAGAACTTCAGCAGGAATGGTGGGCGGGGTAGAAAAGACTGACAGGGGAAAAAAAAGAGGGGGGGACGTATGAAACAGGTGGGCGTGTCCGTTCTCACAGTGCCCGAAAGCGAGGCCATTTCCGCACTAGACTGTCATAGGCCATTTCCGCACTAGCCTGTTATAGCGCGATGATTCCACTTTCAACGTCCTCTGGAATCCTGGGGTTTGCAGTTTCGGGAGGGGCCGTCAACAACACAGGATGTTGAAAGTGGAATCATCGCGCTATAACAGGCTAGTGCGGAAATGGCCACAGTGTTAGTATTCCACTTTCAACATCCTGTGGAATCCTGAGGTTTGGAGTTTGAGGCCCCTCCCTAAATTGCAAACCCCAGGATTCCATTGAGTGTTGAAAGTGGGATAATAATAGCATTATAACAGTCTGGTGGGGAAATGATTCAAGAGTAACTGCAGAAAATTGGAAACCATGGTTGAAAATGAAAATATAAGGAGAAATGGAATGGTATGCAGTGCACAATCCTTTTATCAGTCCTAACTGTATTTTGCTACATCGGGAATTCCAGTCCTGAGTCCTTTCCACACTACACTGTAATAGCGCTATTGTTCCACTTTCAACCTCCTGTGGAATTCTGGGGTTTGTAGTTTCCTGAGGCCAAAGAGCTTTCTGGATGAGAATTCTAAATTCCCCTTCCCTAAATTGCAAATCCCAGGATTCCATAGGAGGTTGAAAGTGGAATAATAGCACTAGAACAGTGTGGTGCGGAAATGGCCTTGGACTCAATGAATAGTGATGTATAGAAATGAACTGTTAGGACGTTAAATAGATTTCATTACTGCTTAGCATATAAAATTGTGCTGTTTATAAATATCCCCTATTAATCTGAGTTCTAGATGTAAATACAGCTGCAATCCTATACATACGTATTTGGAATTAAGTCCCGTTTATCTCAGTAGTGGTTGCTTCTAAGTAGACATGCACTGTGGGTTTTGCCGGCAAAAAAAAAAAAAAAGTTGCAAGGTTTAGTTGTCAAGACTGTACTAAGCCAAAAGAAAGTGGTGTTATCATAAAAATGTAAATTTACGTTAAATTTAAAATGGCATGTAAACAATCCATAAAGTCCATAACTGCCGGTGAAATGGAATTTGCATTCCTATTTTTAAATAGAAGACTAAGAAAGAAAGAAAAATTCCGAAATGTAGCTAGGGAGTAGGAACAGAACTGGATATATAGACTGAAATGCTATAAACACTTATCTGGGAATACATCCCTTTGTGGATGTTACTGATGGTAAACATGCTTGCACTGGCATTATAGGTTACATTGTAGAAATACTGTAAAGGAATTTGATTTCATCTTCATATGCAATCTGCATAATGTGTGTGACTGAAAGTCCCTGCACAATTAAGCCAATGGGAATTCTTTGTAAGTATTTTGGAAACTAAGCAGAGTCAGCCATCGTTAGTACTTGGATGGGAGACCACCAACTAATACAACTGCATTACATCTGAGAATATTAAAAGAACTGGCAAAAGTCATTTCTGAACCACTTGCAATGATCTTTGAGAACTCTTGGAGAACAGGAGAAGTCCCAGTGGACTGGAGGAGGGCAAATGTCATTTCCATCTACAAGAAGGGAAAAAAAGAGGACCCAAATAATTATTGCCTGGTCAACTTGACATCAATACCAAGAAAGATCCTGGAGGAGATCATTAAACAGTCAGTTTGTGATTACTTAGAAAGCAATGCCGTAATCACTAAAAGTCAACATGGATTTCTCAGGAATAAGTCATGCCAGACTAATCTTATCTCTTTCTATGATAGGGTTACAAGCTTGATAGATGAAGGGAATGCTGTAGACATAGCATATCTTGACCTCAGTAAGGCCTTTGACAAAGTTCCCCATGACATTCTTGCAAAAAAGTTAGTAAAATGCGGGCTGGATGGGGCTGCTGTTAGGTGGATTGGTAATTGGTTGACCGACCAAACCCAAAGGGTGCTCACCAATGGCCGCTTTTCATCCTAGAGAGAAGTGACTAGTGGGGTGCCACAGGGTTCTATACTGGGTCCAGTGCTATTCAACATCTTCATCAATGATTTGGATGAAGGAGTAGAGGGCATGCTGATCAAATTTGCAGATGACACCAAATTGGGAGGGATTGCTAATACACCAGAGGACAGGATCAAATTTCAAAATGACTGTGACAGATTGGAGAGCTGGGCCAAAGTTAACAAAATGAGTTTCAACAGAGACAAATGTAAGGTCCTACATTTAGGCAGAAAAAATGGAATGCACAAATATAGGATGGGGGACGTGTGGCTGGATAGCAGTACATATGAAAGGGATCTAGGAGTTTTGGTGGATCACAAGCTGAACATGAGACAGCAGCTAATGCGATTCTTGGTTGCATCAATAGGAGTATGGTGTCTAGATCGAGGGAGGTAATGGTAACACTCTATTCTGCATTGATTAGGCCTCATCTTGAATACTGTGTCTAGTTCTGGGCACCTCAATTCAAGAAGGATATCGACAAGCTGGAACGTGTCCAGAGGAGGGTGACCAAAATGGTGAAGGGTCTCGAAGGTGTGCCCTATGAGGAACAGCTTAGGAAGCTGGGTATGTTTAGTCTGCAGAAGAGAAAGTTAAGAGGGGACATGATAGCCATGTTTAAATATTTGAATGTCATGTCAAGGAGGGAGCGGGCTTGTTTTCTGCTGCTCCAGAAACTAGGACAAGGAGTAATGGATTCAAGTTACAGGAAAGGAGATTCCACCTGAACCTCAGGAAGAACTTCCTAATGGTTAAAACTGTCCGGCAGTGGAATATGCTGCCTCAGAGTGTGGTGGCATCTCCTTCTTTGGAGGTTTTTAAGCAGAGGCTGGATGGCCATCTGTTGGGAATGCTTTGATGGGTGTTCCTGCATAGCAGGAGGTTGGACTCAATGGGCCCTGGGGTCTCTTCCGACTCTATGATTTTATGAATACCAGGTGCTGTAGGCTGTTTTTCAGAGGAAGAAACTGGCAAAACCACCTCTGAGTATTCCTTCCCTTCCTGCTCTATGAAATTCATGGGGTTGCCATGAGTTGAGAGGTTACTTGAAGGCACATAAACACAAACGTAACATACAGAAGACTGAGTGCAAGTAACATAGTAAAGGCAGGCATAAATAATGGGCCATCCTTATAACAACAATGAGCTTTGAGACACTTTAAAAAACTAAAGATTTCATTTGGCACAGACTTACAGAGAGTCCTTACATATAATTTATTTATGAGACCAAGGTACTGCTCTGTCCCAGGACATAATATATCTTTTATAATAACAACATAACTCAATTTTTCTTTGTTAACAATAATCAGTGTCTGAAACATTGTCATACTAAATTTTTACTGCAAATCACACTAATATTGGAGGCCAAACTAGACGTAAAGCAACATTTGTGGTCACATTTAATGTGTCCAGAATTTTGTTATCGTTATTGTTGTTCCTCCAAATAAGAACTGTGGAGGGTCTTGATCAGGATTGGAACTGCAAGAGGAGCACTTCAATTTTTTCTGCTGGAAATCAGCTCCCTTCCCACAAAGTTGTTGTTCTGCTGAGGAGGAAGCTACTTTTGCACATCTAATAATAGTTAAAGCAAGTTTTGATTGGATTTTACTTGTATGTTTCCCAGATGTTGAGCCTTCATGTCAAACAACATACATTGCTGTTTCTACTTTATTTTTAAACTGTACACGTTTAGACAGCAGAAACTAGAATCCTAAAACTAGATTCCTCACACCTTCCCCTTATTCCTGTGTTCTTTCTGTTTCCGTTACATGCTCCTGACAAACATTAAGATAGTGAAATGCTATGATGTTACAACAGTTGTCAAAAACTCAAGGTATGTGCCATTACAGTGATGTGAACAAATCACACTGTTTCACTATGCAAAAAGAATGTTATTTCTCTCTAGAACTGTAATCCAATGTACACTTACTTAGAGATAAGTCCTGCTTAGTGGGACCCACTTCAGAATAAATACACTAGGATTGAACTGCAGAGACTGAATAATCAGCATGAATCTGGAAATCCTGGACATACTTTTCTCATGTAAAGCCTTTGGGATGGAGGTGCTTTGCAGGAGACAGGTGGTTGGCAAGGAAGGTCTAGTATTTTCCTCAGCCAGTGCTTTTCCCATATTCCAACCCAAGCCGTTTTTCCTTCAACCACAGTTTGTTCAGTTAGATAACAAAAAACAAAACAAAAAAAGAAATAAAAAAAGAGTTAGACAGTTGCCTTTATCACATTTATATTTGATAAAGGATGTCTGACGTCAGGAATTATGACAATATTCAGTAGACAAAACAGATATGAGGCCCCTTTACATTGTGTAATTATAGCTCTTTGACTCTATTTTAACTGCCATGGCTTCAACCTATGGAGTCCTGGGCGTTGTTATTTTGGTGAGATGCTAAAGGAGTTCTCCCCCTCCCATGCCCTTGCCTTTTCTTCTGCCACGTGGAAAGAAGGCATGCATGCCTGGGCAAAAATCGAGGGAATGGGAGAAGCCATGTGCATGCATTGCCTGTGGTCGGGGCTTCCCTCCCATTCGCTTGCCTTTTGCCTGGGTGCGGAGAGGGAAGGCACATATGCCAGGGGAAAAGGGAAGAGAATGCAAGGGGGGAGCCATGGAAGGGAATGGGAGCAGGGGTTATTCATGTTTTTATGACTTTCATAAAGGGTCTACTTCCTGATCCCTTGTGAAAGCAGAGGGGCTACTGTAGTATGGTGCCAGGAGGGAGACAGTATTATCTAGGGCAAGGATTCAGTGAGTGCTGGGCAAAAAAGCCCAAATGATATAGCTAGAAAAGGCCTGATAAACCTCGATCATGGAATATGGCAAACATAGTGGTCATTCCCAAAGAACGGAAAAACCTCTTGGACATTAAAAATTGCTGTCCTATGCCTCTTTTAAATTATTGATTATAAAATTTTTACTTCTATACTGGCTCAAAGATGGAAAAAAAGTGCTTCCTGCTCTAATTCACAAAGATCAGAATGGCTTCTTGTCTAAAAGACTTCTAAAAAATAATACTCGGATTGTTTTAGATCGCTTGGAATACTACGAAAGACACAAGGAAAGGAAGCTAGCAACAGTCTTCATAGATGCTGAGAAGGCTTTTGATATGGTTAACTGGCTGAGAAGTCTGAATACCCCTCCCAAATTCCCAGATTCCACAGGATGTTATTATGGCAGCTAAGGTGAAATTATAGTGGTATATGTGTGTAGCATGAAAAGGCTCATGGAATAACTAGCAATGCTTTTCTCTTGAAGAATCTCCTGTTCACCACTGTTTTGCAGCACAATCATGTTTTCCACAAACTGTCTAAGTGTAATGAGGATAAATGAAGAACATCCACAGCGGCATAGTACATTTAGTAAGACCAATTGAAATGTCACAAAATAATAAGCAAAGCTATATGAGGGGAAGGAAGTGGTAAAAGGCTGCATTATTGAAAAAGTAATCTGTAAAAACTGAAACAGTCTTAAAATGAATTCTAAGATTTATTGTGCTGATGTAATTAATCACTGATTAATTACTACAGGGAACAATACGATGAGTTGCTAATGTACTTAATGCACTGTTATGCATATCCCCTGACTAACAATACAACCCTGGGGGATATCCCATTTAACAATAGGCCATCACCAGGCCAACTATAACACATGCAAATTGCTCCCTCCCACCCAGGGGACTACGTAAGTATATATACTCTGTCTCACTTCCATGCCACCAGATCCTTTGAAGATGCCAGCCACAGATGCAGGCAAAACATCAGCAGAAAATACTAATAGAACATGGCCTCAAAGCCCAGAAAACCCACAACAACCTAATCACTGATCGATCCTAAACAGATATTCCAGTCCTACTGAGAACAGCTGGGGCAAAAAACCAAAAATGAGTGATTCCCAGTTTGTTGAAAATGTAACATCTAGCTGTTCTTCAGATCTGGCTATGCCCCTTATTGGAACACAGAAGTCTTGTAAAAGGCAATAACAGAAATAAACAGAAACATGGTTGCTTTCATCTCAGTAAATATGCTTAGATATTCATTTAGTGACTACTTAATGGAAGTCAAATTGCTGGTATGACCTCCCCACACATGAATGAATGGTCACATGAAGCCTTGTGTCCAATTATTGTCAATAGAAGTGCCAGGTATGCCTTCATGCCAGCATGAGTGTGCACATGTTGCATCCATTGACAATAACAGGATGGAGTATTCACAGTTTTTCTTTTATGTGAGGGGTCTTGGAAAAAGAACCTCCACATATACAGAGGGCACACTGTAGTATTTCCTGATGACTCAGAAATGAAGCCCCAGATTCAGGTGATGTTCCAGTGTCAGGTTTGAGAGAAAGACTAAGAAACTTGAATTATATGGCCACTATTGTCAGGTCCATAAATAACTAAAGCAGATGAATTGCCAGTAGGTCTCAAAAGTATTGCTCAATGGCCTTGACTTTTCTAATAAAATGAATAGAGCACTTGGATATCTAAGAACCACGGTTCCGGGCAATCTCCACTAAAGACAAGAGCTATTGTATCTGTCTACATGTAGTTCACTTTTGGAATGTTACCATTCACACTCGAACCAACCAACAGCTCTTAAGAGGCAGTATTTAGGACTGTGTGGAAAATTACCAGCTAAGTAGATGATTTGGAGAATGATCCTACACCCAACATACATTGTGCTCGTTCCCATTTCTGAGGAAAAATCCTCACCAAGCAGATTATCACATACTTTAAAAAACAAAATAACATACTTTAAATTACAAAATGCATCATCCAGTCATCTATGCAAAGCAAGAAGAGCAAGTGTAGCTGCAGCAGTGTAACAACTCAGAGGAGTGCAGCTTGAGTGGTCCAAGGCCATGCACAAATCAAGTAGAGTAGCTTGATGGCAGAGTGGCAAGGCTAAGTGCAACTCTAGCCATGTCGACAGGGCCAATAATCCATTCTTGTGTTGGTGCCGCTACAACACACAGATCTTCCTTGTACTTGTCATCCCTTCTTCTCCATAAAGTAGAATGAAGACTGACTAAGATCTCAAAGCTGGTCCTTCTTCCAGCATCACAGTGTCCTACTCCTCCAGCCTCTTAAACTCAAAGCATAAAGCTGAAAGGTCTAAAAAGTCTGCATAGACCTGAAAGTTCTGAAAATGAGCTTTTACAACAACATTTTTAGATATAAACATTTTTAATACCAAGAGGTTTTATAATAAATATCTATATTACCTTCTTAATTTCTGATTTAATTCTTTCATCTCTAGTTTTTAGATATTCAAATTTTTATCCTTGTTCAATTTGCATGTAGATTAGATATATGGTAATTTATGGTAAGTACAAGAATATATGTTGCAAAAAGTCAAGGGAGAGGTTGCTTGTCACTTGATTTTATTCTTACTTACTTTATTTTTAGCCCATGATTTTGAAAATGTAAGATAATTGCAATTAGCACATGCTGCAGCTTTTTTTCTCTACTTGTTATTACTGCTATATCATCAACACGCGTAGCAAGTTTATTTTCTTCTTATTTCCTTTAATATCTCAGATATCAGATTCTTACAATTTATGGACTTCATTCACCAAACATGGCAAAACTTTGGCCCATGGGCCAAATATGTCCCCCAGGAGTACTCCATTTATCCCACAAACTCCTTCCCCCAGTACAGAGAGAGAGGAAAGGGCTTTTGTCGGTTGCCTATAAAGTTCATGAATTTGCTGTTTGTTACTGTCAAACCTTTCTCATTCTTTGCCTCAGTTACTTCAATTGCTTTAGTTTATTTCTCCCTTGATTTTCTCTCTGATAAAAGTAGAAGTCTTCAGGGTTTTTTGTTTTTGTTTTTTTGTTTTGTCTTCTTGATCTTGCTTCTACCTTTTTATACTGTCTGTTATTGTTTGATGTGATTGCTCAATTATAAGGGTTTTTTTTTTCTGGAGGGGTAATAATATTTCTTTGTTCCTCTCCAATCTTGATCCTTTTTCTTTTCTTTTTTTAAAATTTCCATTATCAAGCACCTGTAAGTGCTTTTGTCTTGTGGGATAACAGCTTGGCCACAAAATATATAGTTGCCTACTTAAATACCCTAAAGGCAACAAATCCCATCTGATCTTGGAAGCTAAGGAGGGTCAGCTCGGTTTAGCACTGAGATGGGAGACTGCCAGTGAATACCAGAAATCATAAGCTACTTCAGAGGAAGAAGGTGGCAAAACCACCTCTGAGTATTCCTTGCCTAAAAAAAAACCCCTATGAATCAACAGGCAACTATAAATCGACAGACAACTATAAATCAACAGGCAACATGAAGGCACATATGTACATGCACCAGTTGTGTTTCAGTCACTGTTCTTTCCTCCAAAGGAGGCAGATAGACTGAACTAAAGACACTGAAAGAACATCCAGGTAGCACTCTTTTTCTGTTAACCCTACATGGATTCTTAATGAGCATCTAAGAGCCAACTGGCTATGTTGGCTAGGATTGATGGCAGGTGGAATCTAACAACATCTGGAACAGGGACAGTAAACTATAGCAGGAGAAAGGGCCAATTTTTGTACCTGCACACCCATGGTGGCCCATCTCTCTCTTTCTCTCTCTATCTCACACACACACACCATTTTAGCCTGAAATGACTACTTGGAGTGACTTAGTTGCAATGTCTGGCTGTAGGGTGGTTGGAGTGGGTTGAGGATATTATAAGCTTTAATATTTTTTGTATGTTTTTGTCCCCCTGCTGGGGAGTCTTGCCAGGTCTTGAGGCTGCAAAAAAAAGGCCATGGAGGCTTTGGAGTAACCTTTGGAGTACACTTTGCCCACCCCTGACCTAGAGGGCCACAAGCTGCCCACCCCAATCTAAGACCAGTCCAGAGACTCTTGTGTTCTAGCTGCTGACTGTTTTCGGCAGTTCTACAAGGAAGCTCTCCAACAGGTGCTGAGGAACAAGCTTCTCACTCCCATTGCAGTGCAGACAACAAGTAAGGACTGCAGCAAGATAAATGTGACTCCAACTGTTTCTCTGTGGAATAGCCCAGCCTCAGGTTCTGTTAGCATCACAAGCTCCCTGACAGACAAGTATGTATGAAGCAAAGGTGTTTAACTTGTGGGTGAAGCAATGCAGTACACACTCTGCTGTCTGCTGTGAAAATTTGAAAGGCGCAAAAGCCCTTTTGGAGCAGGAAGACTGGCAACCTTTATATCTATTTCTGTTCCCACAGCACACTCCATCTCCGATTTTAATTTATTACTGATACTCTTTCATTCTTTCGAGGAGTTAATAGATGGAGAGCCATTGCTTCCCCTTTTGTTTTCAATTCCTTACAGATGCTGTCCCATGTAACTAAGGCTTTTTCTGCAAACCTCCTGTCCTGGAATATTTAGCTAAATCTGGACTGGGATGGGAAATACTCCGTGATGTATTCTGTAACTGAGACCATTTCCGCACTACATTGGTATATCAATTATATCAATATCTTGTAGAATTCTGGGGTTTGTAGTTTCTTGAGGCCAAAGAGCTCCCTAGCTGAGAATTCAAAATGCCCCTCCCTAAACTCTAACTCCAGGATTCCATAGGATGTTGAAAGCGGAATAATAGCACTATAACAGAGTAGTGTGGAAATGGCCTGAGTGATTAGACAGTTGTTCTGTACAATGTGAGTTCTAATCCTGCCTCACCCCCTCTTTTTGTAAAAACAAAAATCACTATTTATGTTAAGATTTTTTCTTTAATATCAATGAACAAGACTCACCTGCACTTTGGAGCTGATTTGGTAAAATGTGGAAAGGATTTAACATGGACAAGATGTCTATTCAGCTAAAATCAATATCCAACTCCAGATATACTGATAAGAAAATGTTCTTTTCCTCTATGTGGTGGAATTAGAAACACTTACAGATTTCTACAAGTCCCTCATCTACTCTCATTTTTTTTCTTCTGATATGGACATTGCAGGCCAAGGAACCAAAAGGTGAGTATGACCTTTATTCTGCCACTCTTCTTCAAGGAAAGAACTTGGAAGTAAAATAAAATCTACTTCTGGTTTAAAGCAAGGTGCGTGGGGAAGGCACAACTTGTTCTAGGGAAGAATAATGTTCATAGAATCATAGAATCATAGAGTTGGAAGAGGCCCCAGGAGCCATTGAGTCCAACCCCTGCTATGCAGGAACACCCATCAAAGCATTCCCAACAGATGGCCATCCAGCCTCTGCTTAAAAACCTCCAAAGAAGGAGGCACCACCACACTGCTGGACAGCTCTGACCGTCAGGAAGTTCTTCCTGAGGTTCGAGTGGAATCTCCTTTCCTGTAGCTTGAATCCATTGCTCCTTGTGCTACTCTTTAGAGCAGCAGAAAACAAGCCCGTTCTCTCCTCAACATGACATCCCTTCAAATATTTAAACATGGCTATCATGTCCCCTCTTAACCTTTGCTTCTGCAGACTAAACATACCCAGCTCCCTAAGCTGTTCCTCATAGGGCACAGCTTCCAGACCCTTCACCATTTTGGTTGCTCTCCTCTGGACATGTTCCAGCTTGTCGATATCCTTCTTGAATTGAGGTGCCCAGAACTGGACACAGTATTCCAAATGAGTCCTAACCAATGCAGAATACAGTGGTACTATTACCTCCCTTAATCTAGGCACCATACTCCTATTGATGCAACCAAGAATCGCGTTGGCTTTCTTGGTTGCCTCATCACACTACTGATTCATGTTCAGCTTGTGATCTACCAAGACTCCTAGATCCCCACATGTCCCCCATCCTATATTTGTGCATTCCATTTTTTCTGCCTAAATGTAGGACCTTACATTTGTCTCTGTTGAAACTCATTTTGTTAACTTTGGCCCAGCTCTCCAATCTGTCACGGTCATTTTGAAATTTGATCCTGCTCTCTGGCGTATTAGCAACCCCTCCCAATTTGATGTCATCTGCAAACTTGATCAGCATGCCCTCTACCCTTCATCCAAATCATTGATGAAGATGTTGAATAGCACTGGGCCCAGGACAGAACCCTGTGGCACCCCACTAGTCACTTCTCTCTAGGATGAAAAGCAGCCATTGGTGAGTACACTTTGGGTTTGGTCAGTCAGTAGCCCTGTCCAGCCCTCATTTTACTAACTTCTTTGCAAGAATGTCATGGGGAACTTTGTCAAAGCCTTACTGAAGTCAAGATATGCATTACCTTCATCTGTCAAGCTTGTAACCCTATCATAGAAAGAGATAAGATTAGTCTGGCATGACTTATTTCTGAGAAATCCATGTTGACTTTTAGTGATTATGTCACTGCTTTCTAAGTAATCACAAACTGACTGTTTAATGATGTGCTCTAGAATCTTTCCTGGTATTGATGTCAGGCTGACCGGGCAATAATTATTTTGGTCTCTTTTTTCCCCTTCTTGAAGATGGGGATGACATTTACCCTCCTCCAGTCTGCTGGGACTTCTCATGTTCTCTGAGAGTTCTGAAAGATTATTGCAAGTGGTTCAGAAATGACTTCTGCCAGTTCTTTTAATATCCTTGGATGTAATTCATCTGGCCTGGGAGACTTGAATTCATCTAGTCTAACCAGATATTCTTTTACTACTTTTCTACTTATTCTATGCTGCATCCCCCCTTCCTTGCCTTCTCCCCATCCCCCATGTTGAGTACTTCTATCCTTTTGGGAGAAAACTGAGGCAAAGAAGATGTTGAGTAGTTCTTCCTTCTCTTTTCCCTTCGTTATTAATTGGCTATCTTCTCCATGCAGCGACCCTTTCATTTCCTTGCTTTTCTTTTTGCTGCAGACATATCTAAAAAAGCCCCTTTTATTGTTTTTAATGTCTCTGGCAAGCCTGAGTTCATTCTGCGCTCTAGCTTTTCTGACCTTCTCCCTACATATCCTGGCTATTTGCTTGAATTCTTCTTTGGTGGTTTCACCATTCTTCCATTTCTTATTCATGTTCCTTTTAACACTTAGGTCAGCTGAGAATTCTTTAGTCAACCATTCTGGTTTCTTTAGATACCTCCCATTTTTCCTCCTTATTGGCACAGTTTTCAATTGTGCCTTCAGTATCTCACTTTTAAGAAACATCCATCATAAACTCCGTTCTCTTTCAGTATTCTTGACCATGGGATTTCAGCCAGTAACTCCCTAAGTTCACAGAAATCAGCTTTCTTAAAGTTTAGAATGCGTGTCTGGCTACACTTGGCTTCTCCTTCCTATTGAATGACAAACTCCAAAAGAGCACGGTCACTCCCCTCTAAGGATCCCACCACCTCCACCTCATCAACAAGGTCATCCCTGCTGGTCAGGACCAGATCTAAAAAAGCCGATTCCCTTGTTGCCTCTTCCACCTTCTGGACCATTAAATTGTCTGCAAGGCAAGCGAGGAGCCTGTTGGACTTTGAGGTCTTGGCAGAGTTTGACTGTCAACAAATATCAGGATAATTGAAATCTCCCACTAATACTGCATCTCTCCTTTTTGAATGTGTGGTCATCTACTCCAGGACAGCCTCATCCAAGTCCTCAGGCTGGCCTGGAGGCCTACAGCAAACCCCCACAATTACATCCCTATTGTTTCTCACTCTCTTAAGTCTTACCCAGATGCTCTCGACTTGGCTTCCCAGATTTAAGTCATGGATCTCTTCACAGGTGAAAACATCCTTGACATATAAGGCTCCTCCTCCTCGTTTCTTGTTTGGCCTATTTCTGCAAAATAGGTTATACTCCCCTATTCCTACATTCCAATCATGAGATTCATCCCAGCAGGTGTCAGTGATGCCTATTAAATCATATTTATTTTGTTGTACTAAGAGCTGGAGTTCATCTTGCTTATTTCCCATGCTCTATGGATTAGTGTAGAGACACTTGAGACCATGTAGGAGCCCTGGTGGCGCAGTGGTTAAATGCCAGTACTGCAAGCCACAAGGTTGTGAGTTCGATCCTGCTGGGCTCCAAGGCTGACTCAGCCTTCCGTCCTTCTGCAGGTTGGTAAAATGAGTACCCAGCTTGTTGGGGGCATGTATAGAAATACATGCTATTTGTAAGTTGTTCGCCGCCTCGATCCATATGGAGAGGCGGGATACAAATAAATAATAATAATAAAAAAATGTGCCCTTCCTGGAAGTCCTGTACTAAAGTTACTTTCCCTCCCTCTGTTGGTCTCTACTTCTACTTGGCCTGCCCTATCTATATCATTTGGGCTATATTTTGCAGCACTCACTGAATCCTTGCCCAGAATACTACTGTCCCCCTCCCCAGTCAAACTCAGTTTAAAGACCTCCTGATCTGTTTTGCGAGATTGTTAGCAAAAATGTTCCAGTCAACGGTTATGAGGTGCAGGCCATCCCTAGCCAGAAAACCATCTCCAAAAACCTGAATCACTCCTGGCAGCACCATCTTTGGAGCCAGTTGTTGATCTCCGCTATTCTTCTTTCCCTTCGTGGGGTATGTCCTTCCACAGGGAGGAGAGACAAAATGATAACCTGCACATGAGGGTCCTTCAGTTTCCTACCCATAAGCTTGTAATCCTTCGTGATGCGGTGAAAGCTGCGCCTTGCTGTGTCATTCGTTCTGATGTGAGTGAAAAGGAGGGGGTTATGGTCAATGGGCTTGACCAGTCTTGTTAGCCTCTCCGTTATGTCATTGATTTTGGCTCCAGGGAGACCATACACCTCACAATTGATCCTGTCCGGGTTGCAAATGGTTGGTTCCATTCCTCTCAGCAAGGAGTCCCCAACCACTAGAACTCATCTCCTCTGAGGCTTGTTGAGCAGATTCTGTCATGGCCGCCTGAACCTTCTGTTTATGCTGAGACTGTTGGTGCTGCTGCTGTTAAATTTCATTCTGCTGGTGTTGGGGTTGCTGTTGCTGATGTTGGATTTCTTCTTGGTGACAAAACACTTACAGGTGTGCTCTCTTCAGCCTTACTATTTTAGAACATATAAACTGACAGGCTTCAAAATGGGCAGGAGATCCTGCAGGCCATGTGTTGTCTATCACAGTATAGTGATTTTTTTCCTATCAGCATGCCAATCCATAACTGGTCTGAATTTATATTGGGCAAGCCATGTGTACCTATGTCTTGATTTAGGGCTTGATCAGGACCTCCCATCAAAGCAGATTCATCCTGAACATGAGACAATACCACTGATGTGAAACAAGATTTATTATCATATTATGTACACAGCAGAAAAAGCCCACGTCTCTACTCTGAAATGATGGGCCCACAGGTCACAGAGGGAATGCCCTTGGAAATGCTCATGTCTCTGAGCTTGTCATACAACTTCCCCACCCCAGGGTTACGCCAAAGTTATAGTGAAAAATGTGTTGATACAGAATGTCCCAGAAAGGTAAACAAATTAATCCCCATTTTGCAGAAGCAAATCAAACAAAATCCCACTACACAAAAACAAAGTCTCCTCCTCCTTCTAAGAGTGTCAAGAATGGAGACTGCAGCAAGAGTCACCCATCACCACTTTTCAGAAGGAAGTTAATTGTCTGATGTCTGCTGAAATGCCATGTTAAGATGAATAGTTCAGTTCATGGTCTCTATAATACTTTCTATGCTAAGTGCAAAATAACCCCATCATGCCTATTTTAAAACCAGACTGTAGCATTCTGTGCATGATACATGTATTCATGACACGTTCCCATGATAATAAGGGCCACACTCCTTATACCAAACTTTAGAGAGGACACTATTTGGAGAGATGTCAGAATAGTCCTCTGTTTTAAAGTGCCCTCTGTCTGAGTATCTATTTGGAAGATTGTCCAGTCCAAGTCAAATTCAATATGATGATCTACACTAAAGTGTGGCAAGAGACTAATGCTGGCCAACACAGAGTAGGTCCTGGAGAGCAGACTGAGAAAATACAGAGATCACCTAATCATTGTCTTCTTTACTATACTAATTGTATTGCAATTTTTCTTTTAAAAATACCTTTTATTAATTTATTTCAAACATTCAAAAGAAAGCTGTGTTTTTCAACAGCATGTTAATTTCACATGCTGTTATAAAGATCAATCCAAGAACAGTACAAAGGGCAGGATCCTAATTGTGCTGCACCTGGTTATCCACCACCACCTAGACTTACTGTAGAGTCACTGCAGCCCTGCCTACACATCCATTCTGTGCCTGGTAGAGAGCAGGAGGGGACTGGAGAAACATCTAGCTATATCCATGTAGCCTAATCTAAAAGGATTACATCATCTCCAGAGGTCTCAATAGATAGTGTAATTATTTCACATCTGGCTGTGGGGACAAGCCAGATGTTTCTCTGATCTCCACTCTCTACCAGGCATGGAATGGTCATTGAGGGGTGCATTGGCTCTACAATAAGTCTTGGGGGAGGTAGCTTTGGTTATTGCAAAGGTGAGAAGGGAATACTAACTTCCATATCATTTTTTTTTAAAGAAAGACACAAGTATAAGGTTGACTTATGCCTGCATATAACATTAACAGAATGCCAATGAAAGTGTGTTAGTGGTTAATTCATGACAGTATCATGCCTTTGATCTAAAAAAACCCCCGGCATTTATTTGGGGGATCAAAGAGAGATGTGTCTCTAACCATAATATAGAATAAATGGATATCAATCTGGAACTATTTTGTCTGTCTGCTCTGTTCCTTCAATGTTTCTGAGGTTATAGGTTAATTTCTAGGACACTGTTAAGGTAGGACAATGTCAAGCCATTTTCATGTGCTAAGTCCTTCAAGTGTCTTCCAACACTTGGCAGTTTCACAGTATCCAAGAGCATCAGTATTAGATTGTTGTGCTGCAGTGTTTTATTGTCTCATTGAAAAATATCAAAACAGAAGGACTCCACCATTTTGAAACATTTTGTTCAGTAATGGACACAATCAGATTTATTACTTTATCCCAAAATTGTTTTATTTTGGGGCTTGTAAGCCGTATATGAACCAGAAAAGTGTACTCTGCGAGTCTCTTCATCAAATAGAAGATACTGAATTGTTGAAACTACAGTCAGCCCTCCACGTTTGCATGTTTGACTTTCAGAGATTTTATTATTCATGTATTTACTGCTTTCTCTGCTTCCCTTGTACATGTGCAGGCAGGCAGGGGAGTGGGAGGAGTAAGCATGCATGTACATTCCCTCATGCTTGGGAGGGTAGAGGAGGGAACAAAGGGATGGGATGGGGGAGTAGGAGGAGAGAAGGCATGTGTGTCCATTCCTTCACATTAGGGCAGGTGAGCAGGGGAGAAGGGGATGCGACAGAGGAAAGAAGGTGCACGCACATGTGTGTTCCCTCTCTTGGATGGAGGAGGAGGGGGGATGTGATGTGATGCGAGAAGTGGGACAAGAGAAGGCATACACGGATGTGTTCCCTTGCTCACTCACTTGCTTGGGCGGGGTAAGATATTTGTGTTTTTTTCCACTGGTCTTGCACCCCTAACCATCACAAAAGTGGAGGGCCAACTGTATTCAGTTTAGCTGGGCTTAAGTGCCCATAGCAAGAAATTCTCAGTACATGCTTTCATACATTGAAACTGATAGATGTGTATGCAAAGGATAATAAGATTTAATTCCATTTATTGACAGAGTAAGATTGCATGGTCTCCTTCCCAGGAAAACTCTGACCTGACAAGCTTACCACTTTTTTCTTCTTCAGCCCCTGAGACTTTTTGAAACTTGTCTTTTGGTAACATGAAAAATGGTAACACACAACTCAGAGTGATCTTGGAAGCCTGTCCTTGTGTAGTAATTTTCTGACAAAACCATAAGTCTGAAATTCTTGAAACCACAATATATTGATCTCTTGCAACTTGCCTATGAGCCTTTCTAACTATATAACCACTCCTCTAAGAAATAAATCCCACAAATGTCATATATCTCTCCCCACACACACTACTTTGTCACTAGAACAGAACAAACAGATGGTTCAAAAATTTGTGTATCAGAGAGAAATATGGGTTCAGTAGTCTAACTTGGGGTTGCCATGTTCAAAATTGGTTAGTTAACATGCTGAGAGCTGTTGATGTTGTTATGAAGTGACTGAAAGGGGAGAGTTCTCTGAGAGTATAGAATTTTGGCTAGTTCCATTTAGACTTCAAGTGAAATGAAGCATCAAAGAACCACCTGGTGGTGACTCTGATCAGCACTATTCATGTCCCAAAGCCCTAAAATATTGAGAGAATATAGCTCTAGAGCATATGGAGAATACAAGCAACAATTACATAAAAAAGAATATACTTTGTAGGTCCAATTCACTCAGGGATGACTTTGAACCACAGTGCAGTAGGTCTTTCTTCTTAAGATTTTTCTCTAGCACACAAAGTATAAACGGCTGTTTAACTTTCAGGCCTTGTTCTCCTGCTCTGAGATGTAAGCCCACCCTTGCCTCAGTGGAACAACTGACAAGTCCTGATACTTCATTTGGGCAACGGAGAGCAGGGCAACACACCTCCTGTTGTGATTGGAAATTCCACTCAGGTTATTCCCACAGGCACAGGTACAGTAAGGGAGAGGGCAAATTACTTTTCTCATCCATTGTCGTTCAATCAGCTTTGACCATGATCACTCTGACAGCCACAATGTGTATTCAGAAGTACTGCCAGGCATTCAGTGTGGCTTACTCCCAGGTAAGGATAGATTGCAGGCACCTTTTGTTATTCCCGGGAGAGCTCAACTTTAATAGCTGTCCTTGTAAAGTTTTCCTGCTTGATCATGTAGTACACTTCTGACTGATTATCCTTTGGAGAAATAGCAACACAAGAGACTTAGTGGCCCAGTTTGGGCCCTTGTTCCCCCATTCAAAAGTCCATGATGGATTTCCATGTAAAAATGATTGCACAAATAATTGTGTGAAGGAAATATGCTACTTTTTCTTCCTGTCTCAGCATAAAGATGCTCTGCTTCAATACTTTTATATCACGAATCTATGGGGGGAAATAGTAACACAATTTTGTCCTTTTAATTGAAATCATACCTCTGATGGTCATATATCTCCTGTTTTAAAGGAGGACCCTCCTTTAATTCCAGAGTATAGCCTGCTCATGTATAATAAGGCCGATCCAACCCTTTGGCTCTATGAAACAGTACAGATGTCGCAGCTGTGCATTGAGCCTTTCATATTGAAATCTTAAGTAATCTTCCTCCTTTGCCTCACTTGCAGCTGCAATCACTTCACTCCTGAAAGACTGTCTCAATGGTAAAAAGTATGGCATAATAGACTGACATGTCCAAAAGATCAAAGGAAGCGCTGCAGTCCGTAAACATGAACACATTTCCCTTCACAAATAGAGGTGTAACTTTTTATACAAAGAACTACCTCAGCATAAGAAACCTAGTGAATAAGAAATACAGGCAGTCCTGCTCCATATGACTAGTGATGAGATCACAAACAATAATTTATTTTTCTAAACCTATATTAAAGAGTGGAAATCATTCATGTGCAAATCGCTTTTTGCTGTATAGCAAATGATACATTGAAGTGAAATCATGTAATTTATTGCAAAGATCATTTCCTTTCTTTCCCTTTTAACAGATTTTTTTTAAAAAAACTGATAAACCATCTGCTGAAAATAATTATCCTTTATGCAGAGACTCGATCCATCATTATCTACAAACACTAGAGAACAGATGTCCCTTATTTGAAGTATGCTTTCTTGTCGTTACCCTTTGTTAAGAGTATATTTTGCTGGGGTGGGGGAACTATTGAATTCTATGCAATTCTACTCAACATAACCATACAGTTAGAGTAGGGCATGTAGTTATATGACACACATTTTAATCCACAGTTCACTTGCAAAACAATGAGTGTGTCATGTCAGATTAAATACATTTTTCATAGTGGCAATGATGATACATGGCAAACAGCAAAAAGAAGATTATGTTCAGTAGCATGGCATAAATTTTCAGGAAGCTTTGTATGGCTTCTTATTCTTTGACTGCACATTTTCTGAGCTGATTTTTGTCCTTTCAGTTGTAGTTTTAACATACTACAGTTTGTCTTGCTTATAGGATTTCAATTTTTAATCTTACTTACAGAATTTTTGTAACTTATTCCATGAACTACCTTGAGAAATGTTTCTAGCAAATAATTTATAGTACAAGTCTCTGCGTGCCACTTCAGAAGTTAGTGCCACTATGATGAAGGGGCTTCCACTGTGAAAGTATGCTTAGGATTTCAGTACAAATCACTCAGTTGAGAGAGAGAAGAGAGAAAACAGACATGTGTTTCATAAAAATTGTGCTCTGTTAAACACTCAACTGGTGAACATCGCATTGCACAGATATATACTGTTTTCTAAAGCAGTACATATGTTGAAGCTATACCCATCTGCATACAGAGACTAGAAAGTTACCTTTAAGAACATTAACAATACTTCATTGATGCTCCAGAGGATTGTCCTGCCACTGCTCGGTTATGGATGACTTCAGCATGTCGCTAGGCTCATTCTTCTTAAAAGTAACTTCCCAGGCTCTGCTCAGTCAGTAAGTCTCACTGAACTAATGGAGGCTTACTTCTGACTAGACATGTATAAATTCAGAAAATTATTTATCTAGAATATACAATTCATTTTTTGCTGTATAGCAAATGAGACATGATACATTAAAATACATCCAAGATGGTTAAATTGTACTCTTCAGCAGTATGTTCTTGGCTGAAGGATAGTCAAAATAACAAGCACAATTTATTTTATTAATATTAGTATTACTTAGAAAGAAAAGTTCTTTAACTCTGGAAAAGCCCCTTAATCCTGGAAGAAAGCCCCTTAACCTTGAATTCCTGATTAATTAACCTGGTTTAGGATAATCAAATTTGGGATCTCAGCACCATTGTTCTGGGTACACCTAAATAATAGGGTAGACAATTAGAGGCATGAGGACCAAATTGGGGTCTCAAATGGATTTCATCTTACCAATTGCATAGCGTCTGATATCACGGTTATCACTGCTACGGTCCTCTACCCACCTATCCACATTATTTGGCTGCTCAGCCACTTTCTCCAGGGCTCAGACAGGTGAAAGACCTTTTAAGATTATATCCACCTGACCTGTAACAACTATGGCATCCAAGTCAGAGCAAATTTGAGTGATTTTATCCACAAAGTGCTGTGCACTCTTCACAATGGGCTCCCAAGTGGTTTATATACAGCTCTTGCAGGGCAGATGATAAAAGGCCTCTGACCTTGAGACAGTTTAACTGGACAACACTGAGAGGAAGCAATGGTGGCAATGAAGAAGGGTTTCTTCACTTGCACCTCTGCCACCATGGCATAGGCTTTCCAATGAGTTCTCTCCTGTGTTCCGTCAGATTCACTGCAAGTCTTCCACCATCTTCACTCTAGTCTCTGTCTCATTTGTTTCATCACTGTCAGCTCCCTAGTAAACCAAAGTGCTCACTTGACTACACTCCATGAGAGGAGATGTTTAGGAACAATTGTGTCCACCATACTGGCCTCCCTAATAAAGAGAATTCACTGTGGAAAAGTGAAGGCATTATCTCTTTGAAGCAGGTAAGACTAGCTGTAACCAATGTCAGCAAGAGAACAGTTTGTTAACTGCTTGCAGGCTGGATTGAAGAAAAATGGAACCCCAAGATCTTTTACAACAACTCTTGTTTGAGATCTGTTATTTGAGAGATCAGGAATTCCCAAATATGATGAGATGGCGAGTAGATGGGACAGAAGACCTGAGGCAGGAATGGCTGGACTTAAGACAGAACTGCTGGGCGATGTAATGTCGGGAGGAGATGTGGGGCTAATCTGGAAATGAAAACGATATGGATAAACAAATTCGTGTTGCTTAAACGGAGGGATTAGCCTTCAAAACTGAGGAGAAGAGGGCCCAAGTAGTATTGGATTGTAAAATGGGAATTATAGTGCACAGGATCAGGAGAATTGAATTGATGCCCAAGGAACTTATACTGATGAAAAAAAATCTCATAAGGATCTAGTGAAAGGATTGTCCAGTAAGACTCAGGAATGGGGTGGGAGTAAGATGAAAATGAAAGATATTCCTTCACAAGATAATTCTTTTAAAGCAGAAAATGGGAAGGATATGAATCTGAGGAGAATGGGGAGAAATCTCGTAGTTAGGATGAAGGACAAAGAAAACAAGAGTTAAATTTAAAAAGAAATATAAAAAATAATATTTGGTTGAATAAAGTTGTGGAGATTTGGTTACAGATATAGACAATGAGAACTGGATGTGGCTTTGAACTTGAAAAAAAATATGATGAAATTTGATAGAAATAGTGGAGCTTAATATTTATCATGATGTAATATGATGTAATGGCTTAGAATTAGATGTTTGATAGAATTATAGAAAAGTATTGATTGATATTTTAATGCTAAATATGTCAGCCTTGGGAAGAAGGAAAATATTTTTAGTTGTGGAGAAATAATGTTAACAGAGGGTGGAAAGAAGAAATCTGTTGGATTTTTATCTTGAGAGGTTTGAAATAATTTGAAGGTTATATACCATTGAAAGGAAGAATGGAAGCCATCTTCTTTATTCTTTTCATTTTTGTTTTCTTCTCTTTATATATTTGCAGAATTTTAGTGTATTTGAAAACTTTGAACAGTTTTGTTTTTCAAAAAGCAAACCCACCAGGTAGTGATCTTAATTTTTATGCAGATGCTCTCAACCTGGTTTCCAGGATTTAAGTCACGAATCTCTTCACAGGTGTAAATGTCCCTGACAGATAATATTCCTTTTCCTCCTCCATTCCTGTTTGGTCAATTTTTCTGAAATAAGTTATACCCACCTATTGTTATAATCCAATCATGAGACTCATCCCACCAGGTTTCAGTGATGGCTCTTATATTTACTTTGCTGTGTTCTGAGTTCATTCTGTTTATTTACCATGCTCTGTGCATTAATGTAGAGGCATCTGAAATCATGGGTCACTCCCCCTAACTGCTTATTTAAGTTTCTTTGCCTCCCACCGTTGGGTTCCTCTACTGCTGCTGCTACTATTACTACTATCATCATCATCATCATCATCATCATCATCATCATCATCACCATCACCACCACCACCACCACCACCATCTGCCTGGAAAACTACAAAGAGAAAAGAAATGAAAGAAAGTTCCATCATAGTAGCAGTCAAAGACAAGCACACCATTAGTTTTAAGCCAAGATGGCTTAACTGTTCATAATGCTTTAAAAAAAACAATCCCAAGACTTTCAGATCTGCTGCAGTGTGACAGCAGTCACAGCAGGTGTTGATAAATCCTTCCACTGTTTTGGAATGAAATTTTTCACTTGAAGAGGGCATATGCTGATTCCATGTGGTTTCCTTTGGTGGTGGAACAGATAAAATTGATTCCTTTCCTGGTTAAACAATATATTGAATTCATGACACTTTGTTTTAATGTTGAAAAACAAAACACTAAAATATGTAACAAAATCAGTCAGAGAACATGATATGGCCAAAATAACCTAAATCTGTAATTATTCACCATAACAACATATGTATTTAAATATTCACGCATAGCCGTACTGGCTGTGCAGCAAAATACAACAAAATCCAAAATCCACACGCAGTGACACCTTTATAAGGCCAACCCCAAAGCATAAAATAGATCTTGCAAGCTTTCAAAACTTCACTGGCATCTTCATCGGGCAATGATGTTAAAAAATCATACAGGAGAAGAGGAAAAAAAAGAGAATGTTAGAGTCACAGGCCTACATTCTGTCTGAGATGTCGTCAGGGTGGTGTTGAGGGATTTCAATGCTGACAGAGGTCATTCCTTTTATTGGTCTTGAGAGAACTAGGGACAAAGAGTAATAAAATCAGGTAAAAGAAATCACCCTCATTACCAACAGAAAAGAAACTTCTCTAGAGACCCAGCTGTCCCTATCCTATATGAAAATAAATGCTGTTTTCTTAGGCAGAGAACAATGCATTTCTCCATGAGTCTCTGTACTGTTACATTAGGAAACACTTTTAGGTGCCGTATAGGTGAAACTTGCCAAATTATAGTTGAGTTTTACCTTTGGTAGAGGGGGTGAACATCAAAGAGTTAAGTCCTTGACTTTTGCTTCCCTCTTGTTTAGGATTTCCCCAGGATGGCTAGATTTGGTGTCTTAAAATCCAGGAAACAATATTCAGGGGTAGCCACATTGGCTGTTTAGCAAAATGCAACAAAATACAAAATCCACAAGCAGAGATACCATTTTTGGGCAACTCCAAAGCATAAAATACATTGGGCAAGGTTTCAAAGCTTCACTGGCTTTGTCATTGGACAAAGATGTAAAAATACATATGTATTTGCATTTGAAACCTGTGTTATCCAGTAGGCAATCATTAACAAAACATGAGGCATTACATAACAGTTTTAAATATCTGCTTTGGATATGGGTAACTGTTTGTTCTCTAGAGTGCTGCTCAGTTTAATTGCAAAATGTTACTATTTCAAGAGGAAGTGATAGATATAAAATTCTTTCTGGTTGGTAGGCACTAGCTACTAAATAAAACCCTACCTGTTTATACACTGGGGGAAGAAAGATAAAAAGTTATGCAGTAAAGGCAAATAGGTGGGTATTTATTTATTCATGTAAGCAGCAGTTGCCTGTCATTTAGAGACTTGGGGGGACATGAATGGCATTCTTTTCGCCTTTCTGGAAAAGGTAAACTGCATAGGCACACTATTTCTCTGTTCATTTCCACATTACACTGCTATTATTCCACTTTCAACATCCTGAGAAATTCTTGTGTTTGTAGTTCCCATTAGTTGAACATGACAGAAGACCTCTCCAGCAGATTTCAGTTCTTGGGCAGGTATATATAGGGAGAGGCGTGTGTTATTTTGAATATCTTACTTCCAAAATATGAGAGAGCCCAAGGTTCAATTTCTGGTGTCTCCAGATAGGCCTGGAAACAATTCCTGTCTGAAACTTCAGAGAATGGCTGCCAGTACTAAGTTAAATGGAAAAGTGGATTGTCTTTGTGTAAAGGAACTTCATATACACCTATGCATGTGGAAAGGGTATAATTATTTAATTCAAGAATTTGCTGAACAGCAAGTAGGCAACAACTAATTTTTGTAATCCTGAATGTGGAGGAAATCTAGGGCTCTTGCTGGACTGGATTAAAACAAGCCTGCTGCTTATGACAGGGAGCCTGTTTGTCTGCACCAGTCCCACTCAAATGGCTCTTCTGTAAATATGTCTAATAAGCAGACAATAAAGCAGATTCCCATCCCTTAATATTACCTCAGGGAAATATAATTTCACTAGAAGAGGAAGCAGGTCTTGCCTGGAACATCTAAATTGGCTCTGCTTTCAATCGTCCTATGTGGGCACACAGTGAACACCCAGCCTGCCTGAATCTTGGGGAAGAATTCATGCATCTTAGAACAAACATATTGTGGAGTTGCCTTGGGACAGAGGGCAGGTGGAGAAAAGATATAGATAAACCATACGTCATCTTTGAGTCCATGTTCCTGTAATACTGATTTCAAAATAACTTACTTCCATGGCATGCCTTCATTATAAAGCTCTTAAGAAACAATGAACATTTTAAGGTCCAAGATCCAATGCTACTCAAAGCTAAATGCTCTGAATTATTCTTGGGCTTCACTCAGCCCACTTCAGTAGTTATTGTTACCAGAGTTTCTTAAATCAGTTTCTTCATTTTTTTTTCTATCTTTCATTCCATGTCCCTACATCATTTATGATAAATATTTAACCCTGCCTCCAGAAGAACCTATTAAACTGCATGTTTAATCTATGGAATGAGAAGTGTTCATCTACAAAAATGAGGATATTACAATTGAACCGATGCCCTAATGCAGTTTTGTCTGCTGCAGAAAGCCCTGAGTCATTATGTTCTGTTCAAGATAATGGAAGGGTACAAAACAAACAGGATTAGACTTATATCCATACAGATAAAATTGTTCATGCCTTGTAATTGTTCTCCACCCACTATATATACTATACATAAGGGTCCTGGGCTAATGCTGTTGAAGCATGAGTCAACTTGCTCCTATTTAATGACATAGCCTAAGTGCTGAGAATATTAGAGCTTGGAAATGTTACTATCTGGGGGATTCTGGTAATTGTAAGTGCAGCAAAATAACTCTTCCATGCCCTGGCTCAGATGTGTGAAACAATGGTGCTTGAACAGCAAATGTAGGAAGTAATGTTACCCTAAAAGTAAGATACTGCAATATACATCTGGTCCCCATTAACATTCATATGCAATTGCCAGGGAAATTCTGCCCATTTGGAGCATGATGCCATTAACATAGAGATGACAGTGAAATGTTTAAAAGGAAAAATGATTGCAGGAACAGTAGCGGGTTCCTGGAGCCAGTTTCTGAACAATTTTATTTTATTTTCTGTAGAAAGTCCAAAGCAGCTAACGTTAAATAAGGATAGAAAATTCAGATCAATTTTGGCAGTACACATAAATCTACTGAACGTAATTCATAAACCTGTTAAATGGAGTTTCCCACTGACTTATCAAATCAACTAAATAAAATTGCAATATTACATAGTTAATTGCTGTGCTTTTGTAAGAAAACATCTCTGGCCAATACCCATCATGAGACAAAAAAAGCAGAATCTAGACAAATCAGAGATGATGATGATGATGATGATGATGATGATGATGATGATGATGATATTTATATGCCACCTTTTTCCAAAAATTGGGATTCAAGGAAGCTTACAATTAAAAAAAAAACACAATACAACTAAAAACATATCAAAAGATGAATATTAAAATAGGATTAAACTATCAACCAGAGAGCCAAATTCAGGTTTAAAAAAAAACGTTGGGGGGTATGTTCCTACCATTGGGTGGGACCAAAGGCAAAAGGATAAAACCAAAGATAACAGCCAAGATCCTGCATTAGGAGGCATATTGTAAAGTTCTGCACAGGAGGAACTACAATGTATCTTCCCCCTAACCCTACAACCCCATCTTTTAGCTCCGTCTGGCCCCATATGGCCATTTATTGGCTAGTGGAGAACACAGGTGTTGGCAGTGGAGAAGGACACAACTATGTTCCTAGAGGGGGACACACAACAAGCATCTTCCAGGACCTCTTAGGGGTCCTCTAGAGGTCCCAGAGGATGATATTATGGCTCTGCATCCAGCTATAGGACCATAGCTGGGTGCATCTCCACCCTTCTCATACCATTTGGGAAATGGCCATGTTGTAGAGAGGCTGCAACAGCTACAAGGTGGGTTTGAGGTGGGGAGTTTGGTGCTTTTGCCATCAGTAGAAGATTCTGAACTCTAAAAAAAAAAAAAAAAAGAGGGGGAAGTTAAATAGTTATAAATTGGACTTATGTCTACATAACTCACTAACAGAATGCCAGCCACAATATTTTAGCTTAACATTCTTACTGTCAATAATTAAGTCTTAAAAGAGCTAGCATGGTGTAGTGCATTTGTAGTTTTCCATACTTTTCCTGTTGGTGACATACTTTTTGGACATGCATCATTTTGCAGCACAGTAATTCACTTTCATTAGCAAACCAGAGGCTAAACAGCAGGAAAGGCAGCCCCCCTCCAGTCCTGGCTCACTGCCCTTGCCCTTACCAAGGAAAGACCCTGGGAAGAGCAGCAGCAGCAGGAAAGGTGGCTCACTTCTGTTGCCGTCACTGAAGAAGGACCCTGGTGAGGGTGGCAGTAGTGGGAAAGGCAGCCCCCCTACCTGATCCTGGCCCGCTACTGCGGCAGTGACAGCGGCTTGGGTTGGGGGGGTCTTTCTCAGCCTGGGGAGGTGACATAGCTACAGACTTCAGGCAACACACTGTGTCACAACACACGATTTGGAAAGCCCTGGTGTAGTGGTTTGAGCATTGGATTAGGACACTGGAGACCAGGGTTTGATTCCCCTCTCAGCCATGGAAATCCACTGGGTGATCTTGGGCATGTCATACACTCTCAGCCCCAGAAAATACCACAATAAGTTTGCCTTAGGGTCACCATAAGTCGGAAATGACTTGAAGGCACCCAACAATAACAAGATCATAATTTCAGCCTTTTAGGGTGAGGAAAGAAACACAGATAGATCTGGGAAACAATCAAATGATGGTGTTAGAGAGCAAGGGGCATAGTCATCTGGTGAAGTTCAGAGGGACAAACTGAGATCCCAGGAGGGCTGTATTGGCCCCCAGAGCTTAAGGCAGGGCTTTTCAAATGGTGTGCAGCGACACATTAGTAAGTCGCCTGAAGTGTATAGATGTATCACCTACAATCTCTTTACTAGTCTCCTGAGAACTGGAAGAAAGAACAATAAAGGACAGGTGGCACAATTTCAGCTCCATTAGCAACAGAAAAATAAGTTTTCTTGAGATCCAGCTGTCCCCCTCCTATGCAAAGCTAACTGCTCCTTTAAAGCAATCAATAGACACAATCAAAACAACCAACTCCCTCAATACATTTTAGGATTTGGTCAGGCAGACCTGCAAATTATAGCCAATCTCTTTAATAGCATTCAGAGATCATTGTGTAACCCTCAGAAAAGTTCATAGAAGCATAGAGTTGGAAGAAACCACAGGGGCTGTCTAGTCCAAACCCCTACCATGCAAGAAACCACCTCAAAGGACTCCCAACAGATGGACATCCAGCCTCAGCTTAAAAACCTCCAAAGAAGGAGAATCCTCCACACTCTGAGGCAGCATATTCCACTGTCAAACAGCTCTGACCATCATAAAGTTCTTCCTGAGGTTCAGGTGGAATATCCTTTCCTGTAGCTTGAATCCATTGCTCCTTGTCCTGGTCTCTGGAGTAGCTACCTCCTTGATATGACATCCCTTCAAATATTTAAACATGGCTATCATGCCCCCCTTTAACCTTCTCTTCTGCAGACTAAACATACCCAGCTTCCTAAGCCGTTCTTCCTAGGGGATGGCTTCCAGACCCTTCACCATTTTGGTCACCCTTCTCTGGACACGCTCCAGATTGTTGATATCCTTCTTGGAATGAGGTGCCCAGAACTGGACACAGTATTCCAGATGAGGTCTAACCAAAGCAGAATAAAGTGGTACCATTACCTCTCTTGATCTAGACACCATACTTCTATTGATGCAACCAAGAATCGTGTTGGCTTTCTTGGCTGCCGCATCACACTGCTGACTTATGTTCAGCTTATGGTCCACCAAGACTCCTAGATCCCTTTCACATGTACTGTTATCCAGCCATGTGTCCCCCATCCTATAGTTGTGCATTCCATTTTCCCTGCCTAAGTGCAGGACCTTACATTTCTCTCTGTTGACATTCATTTTGTTAACTTTGGCCCAGCTCTCCAATCTGTCAAAGTCATTTTGAATTTTGATCCTGTCTTCTGGTGTATTAGCAACCCCTCCCAATTTCATGTCATCTGCAAATTTGATCAGCATGCCCTCTATTCCTTCATCCAAGTCATTAATTATGTTGAATAGCACTGGGCCCAGGACAGAACCCTGTGGCACTAGTCACTTCTCTCTAGGATGAAAAGCAGCCATTGGTGAGCACCCTTTGGGTTCAGTTGGTCAACCAATTACAAATCCACCTCAAAATAGCATTGTCCAGCCCACATTTTACTAGCTTCTTTGCAAGAACGTCATGGGGAACTTTGGCAAAGGCCTTACTGAAATGAAGGTATGCTACATCCACAGCATTCCTTTCATCTATCAAGCTTGTAACTCTATCATAAAAATACGATTAGACTGGCATGACTTGTTTTTGAGAAACCCATGTTGACTCTTAGTGATTACAGCATTGCTTTCTAAGTAATTACAAACTGACTGTTTAATGATCTGCTCTAGGATCTTTCCCAATTTTGATGTCAGGGTGACCAGGCGATAATTGTTTGGGTCCTTTTTTTTCACCTTTTTGAAGATGGGGACAACATTTGCCCTCCTCAGTCCGCTGGGACCTCTCCTATTCTCTAAGATTTCTCAAAAATTACTGTGAGTGGTTCTGAAATGACTTCTGACAGTTCTTTTAATACCCTTGGATGTAATTGATCTGGCCCTGGAGACTTGAATTCATCTAGTGTAGCCAGGTATTCCTGTATTACTTCTCTAGCTATTCCATTCTACATTTTCCCCTTCCTCACCTGCTCTCCACCCTCCAGGCTGACTATTTCTATCATTTTGGGAGAAAACTGAAGCAAAGAAGATGTTTAGTTCTGTCTTTTCTCTTCCCCCGGTTAGTACTTGGCCATCTTCTCCACGCACCGACCCTATCATTTCCTTGTTTTTCCTTTTGCTGTGGACATATCTTAAAAAGCTCTTTTTACCATTTTTAATCTCTCTGGCAAGCCTGAGTTCATACTGCACTTTAGCTTTTCTGACTTTCTTTGTACATATCCTGGCTATTTGTTTGAATTCCTCTTTGGTGATTTCTCCATTCTTCCCTGTCTTGTACATGTTTCTTTTAACATTTAGGTCAGCTGAGATTTCTTTAGTCAACCATTCTGGTTTCTTTAGATACCTCCTATTTTTCCTCCTTATTGGCACAGTTTTCAATTGTGCCTTCAGTATCTCACTTTTAAGAAACTCCCAGCCGTCATGAACTCCCTTCTCTTTCAGTATTCTTGACCATGGAATTTCAGCCAGTAACTCCCTAAGTTTACAGAAATCAGCTTTTTAAAAGTTTAGAATGTGTTTCTGGCTACACTTGGCTTCTCCTTCCCACTGAATGACAAATTCCAATAGGGCATGGTCACTCCTCGCTAAGGATCCCACCACCTCCACCTCAACAACAAGGTCATCCCTGTTGGTCAGGATCAGATCTAAAATAGTTGATCCCCTTGTTGCCTCTTCCATCTTCTGGACCATGAAATTGTCTCCAAGGCAAGTGAGGAACTTGTTGGACCTTGTGCTCTTGGCAGAGTTTGACTGCCAACATATATCTGGATAGTTGAACTCTCCCATTATTACTGCATCTCTCCTTTTTGAATGTGTGGTCATCTGCTCCAGGAAAACATAATCAAAATCCTCAGGCTGGCTTGGAGGTCTGTAGTAAACCCCAACAATAACATCCTTATTGTTTCTTGCTCCCTTAATTCTTTCCTGGGTGCTCTCGACAGGGCTTCCTGGATCTAAGTCCTGGATCTCTTCAGAGGTGAAAACATCCTTGACATATAAAACTATTCCTTCTCCTTTCTTATTTGGTCTATTTCTGCGAAATAGGTTATACCCCCCTATTACTACATTCCAATAATGAGACTCATCCCACCAGGTTTCAGTGATGCCTATTATATCATTGATTTTGGACTATGGTTCTCGAATTCCCTCATCAGCTTGAGCGCACTGAGTGATGATTTTGGTAGTTAGTTGTAGGCCAAAATTAACTTTTCCAGGCTCTGTTCCTACAAAGTTACAAAGCTAAACAAAGGTGGTGTTGTACAGTTGCATGGGGGCTAGCCTGTCCTAAGGTATAAGGAAGTTGCCTTTTCACTGGGGGCGGGGTTTGCCTAGAGAAGTCTTTGTGCTTTTCCACCCTACACTGTTATAGTGCTATTATTCCACTTTCAACATCCTGTGGAATCCTGAGGTTTGCAGTTTAGGGAGGGGCACTTAGAATTCCCACCAAGAGAGCTCTTTGGTCTCAATAAACTACAAATCCCAGAATTCCACAGGATGTTGAAGGTTGAATAATAGTACTATAACAGTGTAGTGGGGAAAGGCTCTTTATCTCCTTTCTCTGGGAAGCCATCTTTATTCCAATACATTCTGGAAACTGGCAATTGGAAGTCACAGCCTGACACTTCCCTTCAGCTAGGTTGATTGGGGATCTTCTTCTTAGTATTATATTTTATTTTATTCATTTATGTCCTGCCTTTCTACTGATACTAGACTCAAGGTGGCTGACCATTAAAACCAATAGAGAAGCCATATAAAGGTAAGCTATATATAGGTTATATAAAAATGCTATTGAACAATCTACTTTTCTTGTCTCAATGATCCAGGTAGTAATTAGTTGCTCTCTCAATACAGGGGAAATAAAATGAAATTGCACCATCTAATGGTCATATGAAAAATGGATAGAGTGTGTTTAAAATGGATAGAGTGCAGAAGAGAGGAGCGGGCCTGAATTGAACTGAAAATGATGGATTTGCAAGGTGAGTGTAAAGAGAGAAATCCTGAAGAGTAATTAGGAGGTTCACATAGCAATATTCTTTCTTTTGTGGAAGCACAAGTATGTCCAGAAAGAAAAGGCTATGGGTGAATTAGGACACTGGGCTACTGGGTTGTTCAGAACCTGCAATCACCTTGTTCAACATGTCACTTAAATAGGTTTAGCAGCATGAACCGGTTGGTACTTCTCTCCTGGGTACAGAGAAACCTATTTTGTCTCAGCAGTGGGAGAAGTCTCCCGTTCTAAGCATGACTGTACATCACGTACTTCTGCTGTCAAGACAATACTTATTTTACAAATAATAAATAAATGAATAAGCAAGCTAAAATCTCTGGTCTACATCTCAGACATATAAACCTACAAACTCTTTTGTGCCTGACTAGTATGCAGATATTAATATTTGGTCTATGCATGACGAAACAGTTCAGGAGATAGATTTTATTATGCGGTGGCTCTCAAAATATGAGGTGGGCCTCCCTCGGGGACAGATAGAACACACAGAAAAGCTGCAAAGCCCCGCGGGAAGAGAAGTTCCTGCAGAATGGAGGGGCACTTTCTGGATAGTAACAGAAGTGGAACATTTCAGCCACCCAAAAAGCACAGGAGGGGAAAAAATGACAGAATTTCTGGCTGTTCTTATAACAGTTCCTCCAGTTCTCTATGACTGGTAAAGATGCCCAGCTCTAGTCCCTCTTTTGATGCTAGCAGGCCAGTCTACTGATCCTTATACATATAGCAGCAGCAGCAGGCTACAGGCTGTATCCAAGCAGCTGTGTGCTGAATTTCTGTGCTCTCACGTGCCAAACAGATGGCTGCCAGTGGACGGACTGAAGGATCAGGATTTTTACAAAATTGGACATGGAGTGGGGGAGGGGAGTTCCAAGCATTTGAGAGACACTTAACAAAGAGCACAGGATCAGTGGGAGAATGTTCAGTCCCTCTGGCTGTGTGACAAAATTGGATGGTTTCATATAGTGGATCATTACACAAAATAATATAACCCCATACATTTTTATTACAGTTTCGAGATCTCTACTTTTATACTGTTCTTCATTTTCTGTTTTGGAACCCTACTTTAAATTTTGATGTGTTAAAGCAGTACCAAGTAAGAGTTTGCTCTTTTAAAGTAGAAAATCCATGCCAGGGGGGAAAAGAGCACAGTTTTATAAACTTTTAAACAAAGCAAAACATATAAATAATAAAATAAGGGTGAGATCCATTTCTGATCCCCTTTCAGTGGAAAACTTTTCTCTGCTTCTTGCCTCCTTCCTGCCCAGTTTATCTCCTTATAAATTAAATTAATAAATAAATAATTAATAAATAATAATTAATAAATTAAGTGGTGTTTCCATTATTGAAGCACCCCACACTTTTTCAAAGACTGTATGTGACTTCCTATCATTGAACTATCTCCAGTAGGCCTACCAAAACAACAATGACAACTCAAAATTCACTCACCAGGCCTCAGAACAGACTGATGTTGAAGCCTGAGCTCTAGTTGCAAAGTAAATTACCATTCTTTTTGACTGATAACTGAACAGGGCTTTATAAGAAATGCTAAATTTATGCCTGTTTTTATACAACACAGGCCCTTTCCGCAGCGGCCCATTAAAACGGTGCAGAACAACCTTCAACGGAGGTCTTCTGCACTGTGGAGTGTACTGGGGCAGACTACTTTTTGTAGTTCCGCACCTCAGTCCGCTCCGGAGAGACCAGAACTGGTCGCGCAGCATGCTTTTTAAAAACCTCTTTTAAGAGGTTTTTAAAAAGTACAGAGCACGTGACCCCGTGTCGCTCTGTTGCTGCGCTCCGGTGCAGATTTGCAGGCGCGCACTAGTGCGTGCCTGCAAATCTGCCGGGGGTGGGCTTTAGGCTGGCGAGCTTCTCCAGTTGGTGGAGAGCCTCCACCAACCGGAAGCTGCCATTTTGGATACTGGAGCAGTGTGGAGCGATGAGCTCTCACAGCTCCTCATCAGTATGGACCCAAACGGACCCACCAAAAACTGGTGAGTAGTGGCAGGGAGCGTTTCCCTCACCGTGTGCAGAAAGGGCCATAGGTACCTCTCTATTCACAGCTGTCTTTTGGGCAGCCTTTCCCAAATCAACCAATGTTCATTCCTTCCGTCCTACTTGCAAACCAAGGATTATGTTTTATACTTTTTTTCATGTTATTCCCATACCCGCGAACTGTTGCAGTTTGACCAGGGCAATCCTAGTTAACCCTCTGTCATCCCACTTTTCCAGCCACTTTTAAAATGTCCCAGTTTTTCTCTACTCTTCCTACTCGCCTCCTTCATTCCCAGCTTTCTTCAATTGCTGCAAATGAGCTCAAAGTGCAAAAGTAGTTTGCACTCAATTAGCACAGGGAGAGGACAGGAGAGGCACAGCCTTCCCAGCAGACTTAGGCAAAAGCAAACTGCTGCAGCCTTTCCTAGCTTGTGTGCTCTTTCTTGTTAATAGCTTTTACAGTCTTGACCACAGTCATGTTGCTTTGCTACATGTGCCCAGTCCTGATTTCTATCTATGAAATAGATTCCCTCTCTTTCTCCCTCCCTAAAGGCCAAGCTGTATCTGTCACTAAATGCATCTTGAGAGACCATGGGCCTGAGCAAATGTTACTTGGGGAATTTAAGGAGTTGTAGTCTAAAAACAACTTTCCCAAACTCTGGCAAACCTACACAAGAATGCTGAAAGTTTTTTAAAAAGTTGTATCCTGAGTTTGGGCTGATAATTAATAGGATTAGAGCAGATATAGGTGGGGGTGATTCAACCTTTTCTTTCCTGGTGCAATCTTGAGGAAATCTTTTCTTAGTTCACTGTTAGGTTGTCAAATCCATTCCTTCCTCTCGGTGGTGATTGGACCCATCTCCTAGAGGATGCTATTTCCTTAAAAAAAGAAAAGCAACAACAACAACAACAAATCCCAACAAGATATATGTAATATCAAGTGCAGCTTGACCTTTACTCAGTTGCATCCCAGCATATTTACTCTGTATAATGTAAAATTATCTAAATACACAAAATCACACACCTGTTTTGGGAGGCACAGGCCCTTTCTGCACCTTACCTTTTCACGGCACTGGGGCATGTGGATCATGCAAGTAGCCTCTTGCGAGAGGCTCTCGCGTCCCCGCTGCTTCACCTCCGCAGCTGCTGCCTGTTGGTGAGCAGGAGGTGGGAGGGCTCCTCCTCTTCCTTCCACAGTGCAGCCCGGGATTTTCCCAGGCTGCGCTGGGGCAGGAAGCACGAGTGCCACAGCTCCGGAGGCTCCGCACACACGGTAAATGTGCGCGGGGCCCTGGAGTGAAGCGCGATTGCGCACCATTTTCAGCTACAAGCTGAAAATGAAATAGTGTGCGATCAGCGCCTGTCGGCTCTGGCAGCATCGCACAATCGTGAGGATTGCTCCTCGCAATTGTGTGACGCTCCAGAGGCCCTTTTGCATGGTGAATGCCCTGTGAAAAGGGCCACAGTAATAATTTATACATCCAGAAGTTTACCTGGCTCCATTCTCTTCACCCAGGTGTTCCTTAAGTTTAAAAGATTCAGTATTGCTACATTTGATACGTTCTTTCAAATAATTTCTGATGTCCAGTGACAATGCTACCACAAGGTATTCTTTGCATGATTTGTTCAGAGGACATTTGTGATTGCCTTCCTCTGAGCCTCAGGGGGCCTGCTTAAGATCACCCAGTGGGTTTCTGTGGCTGAGTGCAAATTTGAAATGGTCTCCTGGAGTCTTAGCCCATCACACACAAACCACTGCACCATTTCGGCTTTCTTAGAATTGATGTAAGTTTTTAAAAATACAATACAGATCCTTGAAGAGTAATATTTTCCTTCACTGTTACCACAAAAACTACATACAGTAGCAGCTTCTTAGGCACGTGCATGGGTCTTGTTCTGGTGTGGTAGAAGTTTTATTTTAACAGCAGCCCTCCTGTGCCGCCTCACAAACAACATTTGAAGCTCCAATCACGGATCCCTACCACTTAAGGAAAAAAGAAAACTAAACCAAGCATTAGTCTTCCTGAACTAGCTTCATGATTCTTGCAGTTCTCTATCTTTGTTCTCCAATTTCTTGCTGGAAAAACCCTTCTGTTTACTACAGGAAGGTAATATGGAAGCATCTTGTCAAATGACAGATTGCAAAGGAAACCATGAGAAACTACAAAAGTAAGAGATGTGTTATTCTTTTTTTGCTGAACTTTATGTGTTCATAAAAAAAAGATCTGTAATAAAATTATAAAATGTGCACTGGGAGTATTACAACACGTACTTTGTGTAAGTTGGGGGGGAGTTATTTTTTTTAAAAGTTACTGTTTACATCAAGCTGATTTCAAAGCCAAATGAAGTTCAATTGATGCATTAACTTTACGAAAAAAGAGATAGATGTTAGTTCTGTTACTTGTTCTCTTGCTTGTTTATTTCTTTTTTTGTCTTGGGCTATACAGTTTGAAAAATTATCTTCAAAATGCCTCAAATACCTTCAAAATCAGTAAAAAGTAACAAGAAAATGTTACTGATTCCTTCACCCATCCAAAGTAGCATTGTTTACACTCATTACCATACTTTTAAAATGTAACTTCATCCTGATTTTCTTGGCAAAAAGAAAGTAATGTGTAATAGGTAACCTTGTTATTTCTTAGCTCTAGGTTATATTAAAGTCAAGAAAGGTAACTGGCAATGCACTAGGGTTTAAAAAATGATTTTTAAAGAAGTGAAGCATTCTTTGTGAGTGAAGTCCTTTGCTATATTTGCATATGTTTGTAAGGAATGTGACATTAAGAGCCCAAGATTAAGAAATAGGATTTCTAGCTTTATAACTCATGATTTATCAATAAGATGTCCAATATCCCTCATGACTGAAGGGGAAGGGAAGAGTGAACCTTTTTTTCCCCCTTTTCCTATTAACCTCCTCTCCACCCCAGTTTGGTGTACTTATTTTGACCTCCTGAGTTTTATGGGGTTTTCTTAGACAAGGAATACCCAGAGGTGATTTTCCATTTCTTTCCTCTGAAATATAGCCCATAGTACCTGGTATTCATGGATGGTCTCCCATCCAAATACCAACCAGACCTGACCCTGCTTAGCTTCCAAGATCAGACAGAAGCTGCTACCTGTGTAGTCAAATAATGTTGCTGCAATCATATAAATATAGCTGAAAATGTGTGTTTACTGATTTAAAAAACAACAACCATGAGTGCTATTACTGTTGTTGTTGTCATGTGCGTTCAAGTAATTTCCCACTTATGATGACCCTAAGGAGAACTGATCAGGGGGCGTTTCTAGGACTGGAGGTGTATGATGCATCCAATGTCACCCAGTGGGTTTCCATGGCCAAGTGGAGAATCAAGCCCTGGTCTCCACAGTCGTAGTCCAACACTTACACCATTATACCACATTTTCAAGTCCTTTTCCTTCAAGTCCTGAACGTATGGCCTCCCTCTGAGAATAACACCACACTGTATGCCTGCAGGAGAAGAAAGAGATTTCCTGAAACAAAAGCCCCCAGGGGGGAGTTTAAGTGGAGGCTGATCAATAGTCAAGCTTCCGAGAGCCTCTCAGACCCTCCAGCTCAGCTATAATTGAGGGGTGACCTCATTGCTAACAATTCAGATAGATACCAGACCCAAGGGCACCTAATGGCTTAAGCAGCGGAAGAACTTGGGTATCATTTCCCCACGTCTCTGTTAGTCAGCAGCTATGGCATCTCACATCCCTAGGAAACAGACAGTAAGAGTGCTGTGCTCAGAGGTGATGCGATATGTCTTGAAAGAATGCAAGGACAATGCTGACAGTCACCTTGTGGCAGCAGTCAAGATTGTTGACACTCGGCCTGCTGAGCTGAAGCAGCATTGAGACTACAAGGCCTGGAATAGTTTTTGGGAGCATTGGCTCAGAAGCTGGAGCTTTCTTTCCAACAAATTTCCCCTGCAGTATTGTCAAAGAGAATAGGCTTATTGCGGGGGGGGGGATCACTATAGAGAAAGAATAAACATTACCATGTGAGTATGAATACTGTATTTGCCCTCACCATCTTCTCACAGTTTAGACTCTGATTCATCCAGCAGTAACATTCTCCTTTATTTTTCCTTAAATGACCTGTCTTGAGATTTGTGCTTTTCCTCAAAAAGTTTGAATTCACAGTATTATTGCAGGTTAGGCCTCCTTGGAGATAGCATAAAGATATCATTTTGATATCAGTAATTTGGCTCTCTTCTACCACCTCTCTACACATGTTTGTGGGGCCCCCGGACAAGCACAGAACTAGGCTCGGCCATTAAATGCTGCAATATCCCAAAACAATACAGGCAGGCCAGAAATAGCCAGATCACTGCTTTAGGAGACTCTCTGCAAACACTCTTATTATGTGTGCACGCTGTTTACAAAGGACTCTCTGCCCTGAGCAGGCAGCTTGGGAAGCTAAATACTCAACTGCCAAGCACTGAGCATTTGCATACTGTCTACCTCTTTGTCAATTCGGACTTAATTCAATCATGCTAGATTTTGACCTTTCCAAAACTTTGTCTCATGCCCGAAACTCATTGTTTTCCCCAAGTACGGAATAGCCTGCAGTTATATTTCTCCCTATAAAAACCCCTGATTCTGAGACCATCCTTGAATCGCTCCAGACTTCCATCCAGCCTTGCTGCCACTTTGTTTGGCGAGCTGTCCCCTCAGTTCCACATACTGAGACTCCATCCCAACGAACTCAATCTTCAGACCTCTCCAGGCTTCAGGACAGGTGTTGTATCACCCAATTCAACAATCCCTCTCAAAATCCCTCTGTACCACTCCAACCTTTATTTTCTATAGTTACCTGAGTGCGTGTGTTGCAGACACCGTTTGTCTGTATTTAATAAAAATCACAATTTTTCTTAAACATTGGTGTGCTCCTTGGCTTGGCCTGACCCCATAGACATTGGGTAAAAGATTCCGCTGCATTGCCCTGCCTCTCACATTGCTAACTTGTGCTTTATCTAATTTCCCCAAACTTAGTTAATTGAGAGTGCACATAGGTGTCCCTCCCGGGACCCCCAGTAAACAGGGTGACAACAGGTGAATTTGTTCTTCCTCTTGGAATGCAGGGGACCAAGATGAAACCCATTCCTTAATCTATTAAACAATGATTTGAGACTTTAATTAAATACAGTAGTTTGCAACAAACAAATCTCTTAAATAATAAATAAAGATGGGATAAAACATCTCAGGACCTTAAGGAGAAAATCCAGTTCTCTCTTCTCTCATCAGTAATTAACCTGGAATGCAATTCACGGAGTTTTGCTGGTTCATTTCAGATTGACTTTGCAAAAGAACCTGAACTCCTATAAGGATTGTGCGGCTGATCAAAGCTTTCTCTGCTGCCTTTTAAGGTACCTAGATTCCATTGTTGAAGGCAATAACTTCATCTTGCCTCATGGCAAGGTTATCTCTAAGGCAAAATACATACCGTAATAAAAGTTAATGTGTAAACTCTGCAGAGGAGCCAGTATGGTGTGATGGTTTGAACATTCAGCTATGACTCTGCAGGCCAGGATTCAAATCTATACTCAACCAAAAAAACCTACTGGGTGTCCTTGGGCAAGTCACATTCTCTCAGCTTCAGAGGAAGACAGAAAGCAAACCACCTCTGAAAAAATCTTGCCAAGAAGCAATAGGCTTGCCATCAGTCAGAAAAAACTTCAAGGTATAAAACAACCACAACAAAAGACTGCAGCTATGATGGGATATGGATTTGACCTTTACTAGAACTCTGGATAGCCTGGGAACAGGATGTGAACCTTATGTTGGCTGATCTGAGGTGACTGTTTTCTTATGCCATAAAATATTAGTGCTGAGGGGGGGCATTTGGATATTGTATAAAGCACAGGGATATTGTATAAAGCAAGGGGTCTGTGTCAGCTTTCAGTGGGATCATCTGGCAAAAGGTATTAGCCATTAACCACTCCTGGAACTAGAAGAACAATTGAGTTCTCCAATGACTGACCCACTTCCAGTGGGCCATATCCCTATTTGCATAAAGGGAGTATGGGGTCCCCTGATTGTAGCAGCTGTGCTCGTTTCTAACGTGCTTCACAATGGAAAGTGCTAACAATGACCTTTAACGTTGTTTTGTGGCTCACAATTCGAAACCAGGAGGACCATCTCCTCCCATATAACAATGATCTTAGACTGGCCATTGGCCCATTGCCAAAAAAAAAAAGCAAGTGAATGGCAGTGGTTTGCATAATATTTGCATATGTTAATTTATATGTTATAGATGCATGCTTAGTAATAATTTATTATTATTTAAATGGAAATGCTGCCCATTTCATCACAGTGGAGAAGACTGAGACCCAGGGGACCCATGTGCCTGTTCAGTCTGCTCTTTGGGTGTTACAGGATTTCTAGGCAACTTTAAGGTTCCTTCCACTACACAGTTACAGCACTTTGATACCAGTTTAACTGCCAGTCTACAGAATCATGGGATTTGCGGTTTGATGAGTTATTCATAATTCTGAGCCAGAGGGCTATGCTGCCTCCCCAAATTAGAAACCCCAGGATTCCCTAGGATGCAGCCATGGTACTTAAAGTGGAATCAAAGTGCTATAAATGTGCAAAGTGAAAGGAGCCTTGGACGGGGCAGTCCCTCAGACTGGCAGAAAGATTCCAGTGAGGACTATCCTCTAACCACACCTTCAAATGGAAGACTGTCTGCTGTAATGCCAAATGCATGACCCTCTCCAGCCTGCCCCCATGTGCCAGCTATGCTTTTAGTTGGAATCAGAAAAGACAAGGACTTTCTTAATGGCGGCACTGAAGCTTTGGAATTTTCTCCTGGGGAAAGTTTGTTTCATCCCTTCTTTAATGACTTTCTATTAGGTTTGTTTGTTTATCTGTTTGCTTTAAAAGCCCTTCCTTTTTGGCAAGATCTTTGGGTTGTATATGACTTTTTAATGGAATGAGGTTTCTTCCACTGTTAGTGCTGGCAGCTTTTATAGCTGCACCTCAGAAAGCTGCTGTGATTGCTCTGTAATGAATGGAAGCCCTGCTCTGACTTCAGCTTATCAGGCACATAGAAGTCTGGAGGCTCTCACATCAATGGTGTGGTAAATCCGTGCTGGGTTTGGTTCTGAAGTTTGGGGATATAGTTCAGGACCTTGGATAGTTCCTTTATGGTTCAGGCTAAAAAACATGGAATGGATTCACCACTCCACTGATGAGGAATGTGCCTGTCATCACTGAACCTCTGTGTCTTTTAGGAGATCACACATGGCAGCAACTGAGTGGTATTCCACTACTTCTCCTTGGCAATTTCTAACCATTTCTTATAATGCTTCCTTACTATCAAAGTAAAGCAATTTGAGTTTACAGTTTGGACAGAGTGGAATTTAGAGTTCAAGCAGGAGAACTTTTCTAATCCTCTGCTTGCAGGCATGATCGAATTAACAAAGCTTCTGACAAAGAAGCTCCTTTTTGCAAAGTCTTGTTATGCCTCCAGCCTTTGCTATCCTCATCTTCCACGTAGCTGCAAGTTTTTAGTAGCATCAGCATTTAGGAGGATAGTGAAGGAGGGCTAGAGAAACACAGGCTTTCGGTGTCAGCCTGCAGCAGCATGTCTGCAGGAAACAATGCAATAAAGCTTGAGAAAAAATGAGATTCTGCTCTAGTTGATCCTATTGTAGCTGTGCGTGCCTGCTTGCAGCAGGATGATAAACAGCAACTACTTCCAGAATCCCACAGGGAGCATACATGAACAGCAAGACGAAGAGAAGAGAAAACAGGCGAGTCTGCCTCATGAGCTGCCCCCCAGCAAGTTAAAAAAAGCCTTGATCTATATGTTTGGCCAGCAAAATTGGAATCCTAAGAAATGTGAAAGCTGGTGAAATAAAACAAAAATTAATCCCTGGATGCATTTTGGAAAGGGCATTCAAGTGGTCAGTAGAAAGTTGAAAAAGTTTTAAATTATCTGACCTTCATTGTTTCATTTCACTTGTGCTTATTGTTAGTCTTAGATTAAAATGTTACTGCAACCTGTTGAACTGGACTCCTCCTCCCACTCCTGCTCCTCTTCCTCGTCCTCTCTGTGGTGCAGAAATCAATCCCTAGTCTTAGCTATTTCTACTTTTGCTATCAAACCTTCTGTTAAAGAAGTAATGACCAGGAAGACATCTACCTGTGTAATCTCAGATGCTTGGGAGGAGGTTGCTGAAGAATGTCCCACCTTTGGAAAAAACAAACTAATACAATATAGCACATTACAGTACAGCACAACATGCAAAGGTATTTTGTAGCACCTTTGAGATTAACCAAGAGAAAGAAGTTGGTAGCATAAGCTTTTGCGGACTTAAATCTGGTTCCTCAGATGTATGGAGTGAATAGTGGAAAGAGGTAAATGATACAATTGATCATTGTATCTTTCTGGACTGGCTCTGTGGCCTGGGAGTAGGAAGCATTGTTCCAAAATGGTTCTGCTCCTATCTGGAAGGCTGGTTCCACAGAATAGCTCTAGGGGATTTCTGTTCAGCTCCATAGTGATTAAGCTGTGGGGTACCAGCGAGTTCTGTCTTATTCCTCATGAGGTTCAATGGTTACATGAAGATGCTGAGGGAGGTCATAAGGGGTTTTTGAATGGGGTGCCATCAGTACAATGGTGACACTCAGCTCCATTTCTTCTTGTCATGGGAGACAACTGGGGCTGTGCAAGTGCTGGACCAGTGCCTGGATGATGCAATGGGCTGGATAAAGACCAATAAACTGAAGTTGAATCCTGATAAAATGGGGCTCTGTGGATTGGGATTGCACTCTGAAGTTAGGTAGCTTGGGAGGGCTCCTGGATGCATCCCTGGACTCTGTGGCTCAGAGTGCTTGCTGGAAGCTTTGACTGGTGCACCAGCTACGGCCTTTCCAGGACAATCTAACTGCAGTAGTGTATGAACTGGCAACTTCCAAGTTAGACTGCTATAATATGTTATATGTGGGGCTGCCCTTGAAGAAGACTTGGAAGCTACAGATAGTGCAAAATGCAGCAACTCCATTGCTGACTGGAATATCATATAGACAACATGTAATGCCAGTCTTAAAAGAATTGCACTGGATGCCAATATGTTTCCAGTCAAAGTGCTTGTGATGACATTCAAAACCCTAAATGGCTTGGGACCTTGATACTTGAGGGAGCGCCTCTCCCCATATGTGCTTGCCCAAGGATTAAGGTCTGCTAGGAGGTCCCGCCTCTGTCTCCCTTCAGTGAAGACAATACACTTTTTGGGACATGGGAAAGGGCATTCTCAGCTGTGGCACCCCAACTGTGGTATGCTCTACCCTCAGAGGCCTGACTGAAGCCAAACTCTTGGCATTTAGGCACCAAGTTAAAACTTGCCTGTTTAGTAAAACCTTTGGGCCTTATTAATTCAATTCAAGACTGTCATTTATAGTTTAATTTTCTTTAAAAAATTGTTTTTAACTCATTGTATTGTTTAATATAACTTAAGCTTACTTATGTTGCTTTGCTGTTTTTAACCTGTTTAACCTGTTTTAATGCTATTTGTAAGCCACACTACTGTTTGTAAAGGTGGGGTATAAATATTTTAATAACAAAAATAATAAAAAATAAATACCATCCTGCACTTCTTGGAGAAAAGGCAAGCTATAAATAGAATAAGTAATAATTTTTTTAAAAATGATGAAGTATTATCAAATGAAGTGTCCTGTACTGAGAAGGGGGTTGGACAGGATGACCCATGAAGGCCCTTCCAACTCTGTGAGTTTATGGCCATTTCCACACTACACTGTTATATTGCTATTATTCCACTTTCAACATCCTATGGAATTGTGGGGTTTGCAGTTTAGGGAGGGACCTTTAGAATTCTCAGCCAGAGAGTTCTTCGGCCTCAGTAAACTACAAAACCTAGAATTCCACTAGGGTTGGGGTGCAGGACCCCCACAAAAGTGGAAAAATTGCAGATATCAATATGTGTTTGTGCATGTTTGTGGGAAGGAGACTAAAACCATTTCAGCACTAGACTGTTACAGTGCTATCATTCCACTTTTAACATCCTATGGAATCCTGGGGTTTGCAGTTTGGGAGGGGCCAACTGGCTCCTCCTTAAACTGCAAACCCCAGGATTCCATACGATGTTGAAAGTGGAATGATAGCGCTGTAACAGTCTAGTGCTGAAATGGCCTAAGGCATGGTGGGGAGAACAGGCACCCAGGGTCCAAACCAGGTCAGGGAAAGGAGAGGGGTTTGTCATAGTGGCCCTTTATTTTTTCTCTCTTGCCCATCTCCTTCCTTGGGTGTGGGGTGGCATCAGGAGAGGGTTTGTGGTGCTGAGAAATGGGGCTGCAAACTGTCCTTAGCTGGCCAAGCAGCAGCTGATAGAAGAGGAGCAGGACCAGAGAAAGGTTTTTAAAGGGCTGCATGACCTGATTGGAAATCTGTGAAAGTTAAACCGGCAAACATGAAGCATCAACTACATACGGTATTGGAGCATTACGTATCTAAAAGCAAGCGGTACTTGCCTTGCCTTGCCACTAGATGCCGCTAACATGCTTCTTTATTAGGCCTGGATTTTCTCAAATGAGAAATCAGTTTAATTTCCAAAGATGAATCTTCATGATTTTTTAAAGAGATTTTATTCTGAATTTTAAGTTAAAGTATGTTGAATATTTTAAAATAAATCTAGCAGAAAGGCAGCCCAGAGCTTATAAATAAAAGTGTGTGTGTGCGTGCGTGTGTGTGCGCGTGTGTGCGTGAACTGTGATTACCTTTAATCCCTGCCAGCAACCTTTTTTCCCCCAGAAACTCTTTCCTCCCTGAACCAACTGCAATTGCACATGGTATTCTAAACACAGGTACACTGTAGTCGTAAAATGACACTATAATTGCTGGTGTTTAATTCTGAGATTTATATGACAATTCACTGTGATTAAGTGTAAAGTGGTGCGTGCTGGGACAGAAACACTTGGCCGCTTTTAAGGACTGATTGGTTCTGCTTCTCTTTGAGGAAAAGACCTGGGGCATCATGGGGAAATGGCTCATTATAAACATCAAATCTGACTGCTCAACACAGGAAATAGCAAATGCTGTTTTAGGTGTTTTTAGGAAAGGGGTTGAGAATAAAGTGCTGTGTGCCCCCATCCCTAAAATGATACCATACAATGGGGTGGACAAATATGGGAAGATGGAGGCTGTATTAGCCCCCTAGCAGACTGTAGGGGACTGCACCCCCTCACACATCTCCACGGTGAAAAAAAAGCTCTCAAATACTCCATTGCCCTGCAAGAGCGGTGGGATGCATTTTGCCATGTGCTTATGGCCATTAGAGTGCCAAGAGAGGCTTTCTTTCAAAATAGAAAGTGACCAAAAGTCACTCCCAGATTGCTTCTGGTTTTTAAAAAGGGACTTTCTTAGGTGGCCTGTGGGGAAAACATGGTGAAAATGCTGCTGTTCTATCTAGAAGGAGCAATTTTTTAAAAAATGGCCCTATAGGATGTACGTTGTCCACAGGCCTCATATTCCCCACCTGTGTGATAGAAAATGTAAAACTAAGAAGAAAGGACATTTGGTGCACAATTGTATGCATGTTTTATTGAACAGTTCAATGAGATTTCCTAGTATACATGAGTAGAAGTGTCCTCTAAGTGACCAAGCAGTCACTTCTTCCTTCAGTTTAGGAGCCTTTCCGCACTGCACTGTAATAGTGCTATTATTCAACTTTCAATGTTCTATGGAATCCTGGGGTTTACAGTTTAGAGAGGGGCATTTAGAATTCTCAGCCAGAGAGCTTTTTGGCCTCATTGTAAACTACCAACCCCAGAATTCAACAGGATGTTGAAAGTAGAATAATAGCACTATAACAATGTAGGGAGGAAATAGCCCAAAAGTCACCACAAGCTGCAAACCTGCATTGCCAAGGGAGTGTAACTCCATCCAGAACAGGTTGCATCATTATTCTCTAAGCTTCATTTTAATTGATCAGGAGTATTTCTGTCTTGTCTGGATTCAGCTTCAATGAGTTTACCCTCGTGAGGTCTGTTATTGATCCCTGACACCGGTTTAGAATCATACATCTTCAAACTTTCTTGAAGTTTGGTGGAAAGCAGAAATAGAATTGGATGTCATCAGCACACCAATGGAAACTCTCCCAGCATTTTCATGTGTATGTTAAACAGTGTGGGGGACTCCACAGTCCAATGTCATCCAGCACTCCAGTGCTACCTTTTGGGTTCATTCTTTAAACAGAAGCACTGTAAAATAGTGCTTCCAGGTATGGGTGCCAGTCTGAAAACTGGAGAGGATTCCTGCAATGGTTGTGTAAAAAAGGAAATTTTAGTGGCTTTTGATTGTTATTCAACCAGGTAATAAGCAGTACCTGCTAAAATTCCCTCTTCTACATAGCAATTAAAGGTACAGAAGCCCTCTCCAGTTTTCACTCTGGCAGCGCTAGTCCAGGTCCCATCCCCATGAGGTGGACCAGAAAGATATCATAGTTGATAGTAGCAAAATCTACTGAAAGACCAACAGAACCAATAGAGACACACTCCTCCTGTCCATTTCTCCATCAAGGTAACCAAAGTTAATGTCCATCTAATAGACAGGCTTGAAAACAGATTTTTAAATACTGGAAACTATGCACGGGTATCTTCAGATAACATTTATTAAAACTCTTGGAACAGAAAACAACTTGTGATTTTTAAAGAAATATGATGACTGAAATGAAATAGGCCCAAAATTATCCAGACCTCCAGATAGGAGATGCAGATTCCATATTAACTTTACTCAACTATCTCCTCGAAACTGAAAGCAAACATAACCTGCCAGCACCAAGGCCTTCTGGTTTGTTTTCTTCAAAGTGTACCTTCTCTTCCAGGAAAGCATAGAGTGTAGGGCCTTGGAAATATTTTAGTCTAAAAGTCACTATGAGGCCCTTTCCACACGCGGAAAAAAAAAACACCCCAAAACAAGCTAGGACGGACCTTACCTTCCAGCAGGTAAGTCCGTCGCCATGTGGAGCAGCACAAGTTCGCTGCTCCACACTCGTCGGCATCCTGCGGGATCCTGCAGCATCTAAAATGGCGGCTGCCGGCTGGCGGAAGCTCTCCACCAACCGGAGAAGCTTGCCAGCTGGAAAGCCCGTCCCTGGCAGATCTCCAGGTACGCCCTTGCACACGCCTGCAAATCTACACCAGGCGCTGCGACGCAGCTGGACGCGGCTGCGCGCCCTGTGCCTTTTAAAAAACCACATAAAAAGCGATTTTTAAAAAGAACGTGGCACCACCACTTCTGGTTGCCCTAGCGCGGATTGGGGTGTGGAATTACAGAAAAGTAATCCTCCCCAATCCATTTTACGGTGTAGACGACCTCCGTCAGAGGTCGCGCTACACCGTTTTAATACCCCCGTGTGGAAAGGGCCTCTAGAGTAAGGACTGGAAGAGGGGACATAATAAAGGCTGTGTAGAAAGTGTAGTGATGGCAAGTATTTATCCAGGTTTGAAAAAGGAAATGAGTAGGCCTATCAGTGGCTTTAATATAAACCTGTATGTCAACTCTTGATAGCAAGTCAAAATGAATTCCATATGAGAGGAGGAGTGGGTAGCTTTCAGAGGCTGGGAGCCACATTAATGCCCTATGAAACTTTGCAAGACTACACACCCTGCAAAACAAACAAACAAACATTTGCCCCAAATGCCCTCTGGGTTGTGAAGGGCATTTGACATTTGCCTCTCCCCTCTCCCTGTGGCTCTGTTAGGCCCAGGAGAGGCCTTTCACAACAGGAAGAGACTTGGCCTATACTTGTGCCCCAAATGCCCTACACGCTTTCTGGAGCCTGTTGGGGGCATTCTGGAGCATTTAAAAAAAAAGTCCTGGGAGACCCCCATGGCCCCAAAATGGTCCTGGGGCAGGATGTGGCTATCCTTTGCCCACTCCTGTGTTAGTGTTTACCTTGATCGAATACACTAAACATATCTCAGAACATCATCCAGGGCAATGCCACATTTATCATGAAAAACTTGATCTCGCAAGTACAGTACTGTTGAAAGCAAAACTTGAAGAATACAAATTACAGAATCCAAAGTGACAGCTGCATTTCTCCACAGTTTCCTGTGCATAAAAACGTGGCCTAGAATGCAGAAGTTGAACCAGATTTCCAGCCATTGCAAATGAGCATGTCAGTCCAGAGATAACCATCAGTGTCTACCTGCTGAGAATCTTACTGATTTATGCTTACTGTGGTGAATTACTATGCTTTTGTGGCATCTTTTGCAAATCTTGTGGTTATTGTGCTTTCCTATGTCTGCATAAGGGTGTTTGGGAAATCATCAGCAAATGCTGTGTACAGCAGAGGACGCAATTCCTTTCTGAATCCTCTTGTTGTATTGTGGATTTCTCAGAAGATAATCAAGGAAGCGTCTAGGAAATATCTCTCTTGGCTGGCATGCAGCTATTGTCACATAAGCCATGAGTTAAGATAGGGACTTAAGCAGTCACATTTGTGTGCGTTTGTGCATATTTTTCTTAGTGAAGTCATCCTCCAAGCTGGAGCGACATGGTGAGGTAATTCCAGCCCATTACATACCCTGAGTAATGGATTCCAGTCTGTACAGATAACACTCCTGGTGCCTGGCGCAGTGTCCCCATCTCTGGCTGCCAGAGATGTATGGTTCAAGTTTTTCTCAGAGGCCATAAACTTTTATCCTGTAATGCAATATGGCCTTTAAGCTGGCTTTGCTGATAGCACTGTCGTCTCCCTCTTTGCTTTTGTTGTCTGTGTTCTGTGTGTGACATAGACCCCATGTCCCTGACCTACAGCAAAGGAATGACAGCAAATAAACACACTGATTTCACTTTTAGATACGAGGTGGGAGCACACGGGAGAGAAGGAGAGGACACACAAACATACCCTAAAAGCTGAAGCACTTCTTCATTCTTCTTTGATGGAACTAATTTTTCTCTGCTGTCTGGACTGGCAAAGATGGTCTCACTTATCCTCATTAACAGACTGGTCACTGCATTTTTTGAAGACTGGAGCTGAAAACTACACTTAATGGGGGTTTTCATAGTTTTTTTTGGGTCACCAGGCAAAGGTTGGTTCTGCCATTAGGTAGAATGAGGCAACTGCTCCAGGAAGCATCTCAGCAGCACCTTGTAAATCCTCTGGCTCTTTGCCACTGTGGAAGGACAGAGTTGTGTAGATCACACAGCTAGTCCTGGGTTCTCTATAAATGAGCCTGCCATCTTGAGTGGATGTAGTGAGATTGCTATCCTATTTATGCCATTGTGGAAGAAAGATTCAACTGCCAGTCCCACCACCTTCCAAGGGTCCCAATTTGTCAGGGACAATCTTGATTAATCCTCTGTCATCCTACTTTTTCACCCCAGTTTCTCTGTCCTTCTCTGTCTTTCCCCTTTTTATCCTCAGATTACTTCAATTGATGCAAACTGAGTTCAAAGGGCAAAAATATTTGACACTGAACTCAGCAGGGTGAGAGGAAAAGAGGGATAGAATCTGACTGGGCTCATCACGTCAACATCAATAAATGTAACAAGTGACGAAAATCTAAGCCTAGATATAGCTGCTTGGCCCAGCTAGAGCAGACACATTCTGTCAATAGAATGTGCATAAGTATTGACATACCATTCAGGAATTGATAAGATGGATCTACTGCAATTGGGACTCGCAGCTGGATTTGGGCCATAAACATCAATATGGAACTTGCACAATGCATTGTGATGGAAAAACTACATTTTCAAGTTGTGATATGTGTTTTTTCTTCTTCTTTACAGTACAGAAATGACTGTGCATGCACATAAGACATAGGGATGGCCAAGGCAAAAAAGGGGGAGGAAGAGAGAGAAATTGGGCCATTCTAAAAAAACAGCTGAAAAGGTGGGATGACAGTGGTATCTGCTGAAATAGAACAGTTGTAGGGTATATGACTATTTTACTTTGGGAGCACAGTTTCTGATGGAAAACTCTCTTTGGCTGCTGGGCCAGATGAGAGGGGGACCACCTATTCCCTCTGAAAGTCAACATATTCCTCTTCTTTTATAAGAAAGAAGAAAACAAATGAGATGAGCAATCCTGCAAGGGAAGGGCCAGGGACCCAGAGATTTCTTACTCCATTTCTGTTCTCCTTACCCCTTGCTGGGGTTCAGGTGAATTTGGTTGAGGGATGTGAATTTCTACACAGCTGATTTAGGTAAAATATTCTTTCTCACTCCTCACCCTGTTCTTATATTTGGGTTCGGCACAGGGCTTGTGGGTGACAATGGAATGCTTTCCCTTGTAGCTCCATAGTGAGAGAGACGCTTTGCAAGCAAAAGGTGCCAGGTCAGTGCCTGGCACTTCTAGGTAAGGCTGAGAAAACCTCTGGCCTGAAGATTTGCCAGCACTGAGCTAGAGGGGCAACAGCCTGACACCATATAAAGCAGCTTCCTTTGTTCACACTCCAGTCAGCAGCACCTAGCTTAGAGACATTTAGTGCTGAGAGAATTGCAGATTGCACTCTCCAGGGGCTGATAATGTGCCTTTTGGAAACCGAGTACAGTTCAGGAAAAGCTGAAAGCCATTGCAATTTTTTTGATGTTTTAAAGATGCATTTTGCATTTTAAGGTAAGCTGCTGCTTGATTGGTGAGATTTTTGTTTTAATCCTGAAAAGCTGTTATACATCAGGGTTACAGCTCCAAGATGTCCAGACCTGCCCCTGAGTCTCAGGGTCTGGACCTTCTTCTCCAGTTTTCAGGACGAAGATGAGGAATCTCAGAGCAAGAGCACCACTTTTAAGAGTTTGCGTATGTGTATTCGTCTTTGTCAGACTTGGGTTAGTTTTTAAAAAAATATTATTTAAATGACCTACTCTGAATATTTAACTGATGCTTTTATGCCTAATTACATTTGCAGGGTTTGTCTTTTGGTCACAAGCTTTGACTCTTAGGGCCTGGAATGCTGGTAGAGTTGCCAGACTGGAAATTGGAAGTGTGTGGAAGGGGAGATTTCAGCAAGTGTTGCTTGTCATGCAACCAGGTAACAAGCAACACCTGCTGAAATTCCTTCTTTTGCAGAACCATTAAAGGTGTAGATGGTCTGGCAACTATAGATGGTGGTAACTGCAACCTCAATCAAGATGGAGATTCTTTAGCTGTCCAAATATTATTGGACTATTAGCCTCACAAGCCTTGGCCAGCCTAGCCAATGGTGAGGAACACTGGGAGCTTCAATCCAGCAACATCTTAGGGGGCGCTGCCTGATTCCTGCCTCTACTATATTTCTATGCAATAAACCACAAGTTGTGATCCATTAGATCAAAAGTGACCTCTCAGCCTGACTGGTGCTGTTAGATATCTCATCCTTTTTGTCCCATGAACATGCATGTGTGGCAAAGAGAGACTTACTGCTTCCATTGTCCTAGCCTTGTGTATTGATGTGTAATATTGCTGTGCTATTTTATTTGTTGATGATGACGGATTGGGGTTACTAGCTTCCATATGTATTTCCACAGAAAGCCAGGAATTAAATATAGGAATAAACAGACAGGTTGGATAAAAACAAAATATTGGGCAACAATATTGTTAGTATATGTGAGTGTTGTCTGTATTCAGTAGGGTAGGTCACAGTCTGTGTAGTCCAGGGCTTTAGCGCGCTATCTCCTTGAATATAAACTTAATTTGTTTCCACGTTGACCATAAGAGAAATTTCAAAGCCCATACTGTATGTACCATCCAACTCCTGAATAATCCCCTGTCCCAATTTTTTTAGGAAAGGAAGGGATGGAATCTTGCCTTTCACTTAAGAATCAGGCAAGAGGAAGCTGCTGCAGCCTCTCCTAGCATGTCTCTTCCTCCTCACTTTGGTCATCGTGACCACATCCTGATGTTGCTTGGCCACATGTGCCTGGTTTTCCTTGTTGAAATGTTAGAGCATATGTAATAAATATTTCATATTTCTTGGATCAACCCAATAGGTTGAATTTTGTGCCTTTTTGATTGGCTTGAAAAAGGTTCTTGCCACAACATGTAGTGTAAAATATATGTCTCCAAATGATGTGCTTTTATAAGTTTTCTGTAAATCAGAAGAGAAATCTTGGGGTGCCCCACTTTAGAGGTTGTGCTATATGCTATAAGATTGTGATAACTGGCCAAGATAAATAATCATTTTCTTTTTGAAATGACAGATATGCAACAGCTCCTGCCAAGAATTCTGGAGCCTCTTCTTAAGCAAACAAGCTTTGCACACTGGGTCGTCCCTGCAGCAAATCAGTATCTGTCCATCAAAAGTACCTGCAAAGAAGTGTACAATCTGATCAAGACGAATAAGGCTGTGCCAGTTAGAGTACAGAAGGTGTGTGTGTGTGTGTGCGTGCGTGTGTGTGAATGCAAGCAAACCTCCTTCAGCTTCATTTGCATTGGCAGTACAGTTCTGTTTACATGGCACAGACCCACCACGCTGATGTCATCTGTCTTTTCTGGAAGGAGGCTGGCGATGACTTCACTGCTGCACATGCAAGAGCCAAAGTGTTTGCTCCTTATTCAGCCACAAGGCAGGGCGAAGCCTCTGAAAACAGAAGAGCCTGTCTGGCAAGTTGGCCTGCTTTTCTATCTGCCATGATAGCTACAAAAACAATAGAAAACCTACAGACCCTGGGTTTTTATTTTGACCTCTCATACTTTCAAAATTGTGTGTGTATGTTTAAATTATTTACTGCAAAATGCAATAACATGGCAAGGACAGCTGAGAGTTCTGATCTCAGAAAGTTGAAATCAATATTGACTGAGTGAAAGAATAATTTGATTTATAACCCACATTTCTCCCTTAAATGAGAATCAGTGATTCTTAACCAGATTGTACAATAAAAAAATGTAAAATGAATAAAAGCATTAAACCACAATTTTAAAATACCCAGCAGTAAAAAAAAAGAATATAGCACCTATCCACTTAAAAAACCCTTCTATGCCAAGTGAAGTTGCCAAAGGGCTGCCCAACCAGAAGAAAGCCTTTCTGCACTCCACTGTTATAGTGCTATTATTCCACTTTTAACATCCTGTGGAATTCTGGGGTTTGTAGTTTATTGAGGCCAAAGAGCTCTCTGGCTGAGAATTCTAAGTGCCCCTCCCTAAACTGCAAACCCCAGGATTCCAGAGGATGTGGAAAGTGGAATAATAGCACCATAACAGCATAGCGCTGAAAGATCCAATAGTCTTTGCCTATCATCAGAAAGACAACAAAGCAGGAAGCAGCTCCTAACCTCCTTTGGTAGGAAGTTTCAGAATCTGGGAGTGGCAGCCAAGAAAATCTTCTCTTTTTTCCACATTGAAAATGCTTCAGAAGGTGGTGAGACCAAAAGAAAGCCCTCCGCCAAAGCCTCAAGGTCCTGAGTGGGGAGGCTTCTGTGGTGCACTATGGTTAATCAGATAGCCTGAACCCAAGTCACACAGGGCTTTAGAGATCATAACCCACACTTTGAATTATGCCCAGAAACAGGCTGCTAATTGGTGAAGCTGTTGTTAACAAGGGAATCACATGGACATTCTTTGAAAGGCCCCAGTCAACAATCCTGACACAGCGTTTTGGATCAGCTGAAGTTTCCAAACACTTTTCAGTAACCTTTAGTTACAGCTATGCACATCTATTTTCAGAAGAGATTGTTTCTTATTTAGACACTAGGGTGAGATGCTCTGTAAATCTGGCTCTGGGCAATTACGTAGCAGTTGCAGAGTTCTGAAAGCTATCCATAATATATCAGGGATCAAGATTTTCTCAATGTCAGATTGGCTACTTTGGAAACAAAAAATGCAATGTACAATGCCTAAAGTAAATTTACGGAACACCTGCTTTGATAATTTGGAAAGACAGATGAAGAGCAACTTCAGATGAGGTTTCTAATACACCATCATCCAGCTACGTTCATTGCATCTTATGGAGCCTTCACATGATGCTATCCTCCATTTGCAGTCTCTGCTCTTTTCCCAGCTTCTTTTTCCTTACTACAAAAAATACTCTATGGAGAAGAAGAGGGAATATTTGCACAGCACCTTTAAATGTCTAGCAAGAGGGACCCTCCATTTGGAAATGCTCATCATTTTTCTGTCATCTGTCTGTCTCTCTGTCTCTGTGTCTCTCCCTCACACACAGACATCCATTCTCAGTGGTAGAGGTGATGAACTCCAAGGGCTTTCCAACATAATAAATCCAAGCTTGCCCTAACTACAACTAAATAGAAAAATTCATCTCCTGGCCTAGGGAGGAAGGTGGTGGTAGGGCTGCATGACCGTGGTCTCCACATTCTTGCTCTTTTATAAACAGTGGGATGACTAGATAAATGTCTGCGGTTGGAGGAAGGATGTGGCCATGCAGAACAAAATCATCAAGTCTCCAGCAGAAGCAGAAATGGTTCACATTTCTGGAGTGGCTACAATTGAATTCAAGCAACCAGCTGCCAGAATTGACAAAAGGACGAATAGCAGTCTGGATGACCTATTTAAATTATTGCTCAGAGTTGGAGGGAAGGAATATTTATTTTAAAAGAAACAAACCAAAAAATATTGTGTAATTTCTCAAAATAGTATGGGTGCCATAGCCTCACCATTTTTGTTTCTGCTCATGAATGCCCCACAGCAGCAGGAAGATGTTTATAGTCAAAGAGACCAGAAAGAGCACCATCTTCTCTCTACTTTCTTCTGCTGTAGAGCTGCTGAGCAGATGGGCATAATTTCTAGCTTGCAAACCAACCACTCTCACAGTTGCCAGGCTGTATCTGGGAAAAAGAGAATTACTTTCTCCCTTCAGCAGCAACGGTTTCAGTTTATTGGCTATATAGTTGTTGCAGTAAGAAGACCTTACCAATTGTTGCATTGCAGAGCTCCAGGAAAGCAGTGGTGTTTCTGTGGAAGCTATTCTCTGTGTGAAAGATGGCCTTTTACATTATGCACACCAGTTTACTTCCTGGAGTTGAAGAGCAGTGCTTCCCAGAGTGGTGGTGTGCAAACCACTTGGTAGGCCCATGATGTCCCAAGAGTCAGATGATGGTGAAGGTGGCATTGATTTAGACCAAGGGTCAAATACAGCTGCCCTGTAGGTTCCCCACCCAGGTGCATACGAATAAGTGCACAAGAATGTTCAGAGATTACAATTTCATTGTGTTACTGTTGGCAGCCGTACACCCCCATGCCTTGATATGGTTTAATTGGTAAATATTGATTGGCATGAAATTAAGTTATATTCATTTATGGCTGAAAGGCCATATGGAGAAAGGATGCTGGCTAGGAAGATGTACAAAAGTAGGTCAGAGGTGACCTCAGCATAGCCAGTTAATCCACAGTTCACTGTGAATTAACTGGGAAAACCTGACTCCATGGCTCTATGCTAATCCTCTCAACTGCCCAACCTCAGAAAACAATAGTCAAGCCCAGAGGCAGCAGGCAAGCAGCTCTGCTGTGCACATTTCTTGCTGAAACCTTTCCCAGTGATCTTATCCAACCAAGACATTGAAACAATCAGTCTTCTCCAGATCCCTTTTGTTTACTCTCCCAGAAAGCAATTAACTCACATGCCTTCAGGGAGGGAAATAGAGTGTAAAAACCCTCAGTTTTGAGCAGTCAGATGCAGTACCTGAAATGCTGCACACATCTATGTCACTGTGAATTCCAATTTAGATATAAGTCTAAGGCCCTTTTTAGATACAAGTCTGGAACACTTTTCGCACATTTTTGTGTGTGTGAGCGCCCCTTGAGTGCCGCGCAAATGGGAGTGCCGCTGCGCACGACGCACTCCCACTTGTTCACGAGGCTGGAGCGGGGCCCGGGTGTATTTTTTGATTTTCGGCTTGAAGCCGAAAATAGCCTGTGCTCGTGCAATGCTCACGCTGCCCTCGCGCACTTACCTGCATGCGGTGCGTCGGCGAGCCAGGCAGGAAGTGCTTCTTTTCCCCACGGAGCCTACAGCTCCCACAGTGCCCTGCGGAAGGAAGGGGAGGGGCGCTTGCGCAACGGTTGCGTCATCACGAAGCGCCCTGTGGAAGGAAGGAGGGGGAAGCAGCAGCCTCGCAAAGGAGGCTTCTTGCGCAAGACACCCTCCCCCGTTGTGGAAAAAGGTAAGATGCGAAAAGGGCCTAAGGCCCTTTTCGCATGGCATTTTTGAAGTGAAAGGGACCCTTGAGCATCGCATAAATGTGAGGAGCGGTCTGCATGATGCACTCACATTTATGCACTCAAGGGCCTGACACGGACCGCGCACGCACCTTTTCATTTTCAGCTCAAAGCTGAAAATGCTGCATGGTCACGCATCCCTCCAGGGCCCTGCGTGCACTTACCTGGCGTACAGTGCCTCGGGAGCTAGGCCAGTCACGCGTCCTCTCCTCAGTGCAGCCTGCGAGGTCCCAGGCTGCACTGTGAATGGAAGAGGCAGGGCACTCACACAAGGAGGAAGGAGCAGGAAAACTGAAGCAGCAGGGATGTGGCAGCGTTCCTTCCAAGTCTTCTCGCGTGAGAACTCCAACCCAGCAGTGTGAAAAGGTAAGCTGCGAAAAGGGCCTATGACTCTCCACTACTTCTTCACTACTATTCTGGACTGGTAATTATAACCCCAAAACCTCAGCCTCACTATCCATAATTTTTCCTTCCTTTATCCTTCGGTTAACTCTTGTGTGAATGTGTGACTGTTTGCATTTTGTGTGCATGTGTGAGTTAATTCCCCTCTATAAAACACATTTTTAGTTTACTTTTGAATCTCTGGCTGGTTCTTTCCTGTGAGGACCCCGTAAATATGGTTGAGGATCTTGTTAGCTTACCCCGCTCTCACAGGCCTCCTAATTGAGCTAATTAATTTCCCATTGTCATGTGGAGGTACTAGCATTGTGGGAGGACCCCTGAGTCACCTATGTTTTGGGGAACAGGATTGGTGGAGTAACACAGACAATACCTTGTTTTTCTGTCCTGTGAGTTGACACATGTGGTTCAGGAAACAGATGTAGAGACTTTGTAGGAATCCCAGCCAAATCCATAGGAACATGTGTGACGGTGATCTTCTGTGTTTGAGCCAAAAGGGTTATGGCTGAGTTGGGAATCTATCTCCCTTTTCTACCTTAGTCCATGTTTTGGCAGCTGTACCTATTTAGCCACACACATTATCCATGAGCCATGGTAGATCACAAGGACCTGGTACATGACTGCCCTGGGAATCTCTCCTTAACTTGGATCTAGTGGTGTGGGATCCAATATATTAGGGCAAAGACACAGTAGGAACACATACCCCAGAATCCTTAGCACTTAAGGTTGTGGAGGAAGGAAAAGGTAGAACCTCCTAACCTCATGTTCTGTGAGCTGTGTGCCACTTCTAGGTCAGTGTACCTTTGTAGTTTTGTTAGGATGGGTAGGAAGTCCCGAACCCTCTTGTGTTGCACTTCTGCAGGTTAGCTTCCTGAAAGACATATAGTTAGCGCATTGTGTGGGGTGGCAAGTGATTATCTGGGCATTTTGTGAGTCATGTGTGGCGACAGTTGGCCCCAGGTTTTAGCGCTTTGTCTGGACTTGGAGGAGACATCCCTCAGTCTGAAAAAGCAGCAGTAAAGGCAGGACGCAGATAGGACCCTGATCCCTCATTGCCCAAGGTATTTAGAATTCTCAACCAGAGAGCTTTTTGGCTTCAGTAAACTACAAACCCCAGGATTCCATAGGATGTAGAAAGAGGAATAATAGCACTATAACAGTGTAGTGTGGAAAGGCCGATAGTGTAGCATTGGTAAGAAAGTGAGAGACGATTGCACTTGCAATACATCCAGTATTTGCTGTTGATTAAGCTTTGGACTGGAGCTCATTTAGCTGAAAACTGTGTGAAGATAAATCAATGAGCAGCCTGTGTCTTTTAAAAACAACAGAATGAGAGGCACTGGCTCCATTCTGGAGAAGTGCAGACAGCTGAGTAATGGGCACCTTTGCGTAATGGCATGACCAGCCAGCTCTGAGTCACTGAAGAAGCAGACTTGTGCTGGAGCCACAACATGGCTGTTCTTAATCACAGTCTGTTCCCAGATGGTATCTTGCAGAGGAATAAGCAGGTTAGAGGATCAGAAGTGTGGGAAGCAGACTCCTGCTCTGAAATAGCATCACACTTGATTTTGTTTTATGGCCATCTTCCTTCCTACTTCCTTCTCATAGTCTTCTGCCAGCCACATTGATCTTCTCATAGGCTTCACTTTGTTGCTCTCCCATTGCTTTTGCCTTCTGCAGTGTTGTTGCAGTCTATAACCTGGAATTATGCAAGTATACATGTTTTTAACTTTGCTAGGCAGACATGTTTTCATGCAACTACCTCCCCCAGCACAAGACAGCTTCACAGCTCTGGAGCCCACCCTTAGCCATTTAGTATCTTTGAGAGGGTGTCCTCAGTTTTTAGTGTGCTCACTGGAGATCAAGAAGGGCAACAGCTTTTCTTCCAGCTACACAATTGCTGCCTAGACATCCTCAGCCCTCCCTCTGCCACTGAATGGCCACAGGTGTTTGTGCAGGCCTTGAGAAGTCACCTTCTGGGAGGAGGGGGAAGAGAAGGCCCATAAGCACATTTGTGGAAGCATTACACTTTGCAAGCATCATACAAGATTGTAGCCCAGATGGCCAGGGCCCATTCTCCTGCATTGCATAGGACATCCAAAGACCCTGTACACACTGGGAGTTCTTTCACTATCATATCATTGTCATGCCTTTTTTTCTTTTAACTGGAACTGTTTCTCTGCATTCATGATGGGTATAGTCCTTCCTCTTACATATTTATTGCCGGCTGCTCTGCAACATGTCAGTGTTTAGAATGGATGGTTTTAGGTCATGTGGGTTGCTCCTGGGAAACAGTGGCTGAGATCCTACACCAAGCAAATGGAGCATAAAGCTCTGTCTGCACAGTTCCAAATCTTCCTCCCTTGCCCTGGCAGCAGTCAAGCCTGAAGAGGACCCCTCCTGCTGCTTCTTATTTGGGGTGGGGGAGGGAGGGGGGAGACAAGACATTGAAGAAGCATGCATTGCCATCATCTGAATTGCTTCCTCCCCCTTGGCCCCCTGCCTTGATAAGCAGCCTCCAGTGCCACCCCTCCTGGGCTTGACAGCTTTTTGAGTGGAGGGAGTAGCTTTGGGACCCTCCTGCAGACTGTCCAAAAAGACACATGCCCACATGTAAGCCATACCTTTGTGTGCATATGTCACTAATGAGATATCACCCAATCTTTTTTTCTCATCAAGTAAACATGTTGCCAGATTCTTGTTGGTTACCTGCATAGAATATTTTATGGTTTATGTCATCAGGAAGTTGCTTTTCTTTTCTTCATTGCTTTTCTTCTTAATTTTATTACCTTATTAAAGACAGTGTCCTCCATGTCACGCATTGGTTGCAATCCTTGTCTCCCCACTTTCCTAAGAACAAGCCAAATTGAATTCTAATTTTCCATTAGATATACATACACATAGTTTTCTCTGCTTCTGAGTAATTTTTTTAGATTGAGGGGATGAAAGAGAAGGAAGGAATAGGGGAGAAGGTTAGAACAGACATTTCAAATTTTATTCATTTCAGAAGATCTTTAGGAGGACATATTGATTTCATTCCTCATTTGATCAACAATGCCAAATCTACTTTGGAAACATTAGTCAAATAGTCAGATCTGAATAAATCCACTAATTTTTTTTTAATTTGATCACTGCATGTTTTTTTAAATAGGGTAACTGTGGTTCAGAGGTATTCTTTTTGTATCATTGTGGTACTACAAAGTATAGGAGCTCAGATTTTGATGATTATGTTAACAAGTATGGATGTGACATAGGCTGTGATGGTGGCTTTGTTGCCATCACTTTGTTAAAATCAGGATTTGTGAGGATCCAAAGCGTTGATCCATTTTCCCCACCCTAGCAGTAACAGGAGCCTAAATACCCTGTAGGCATCAGGTCAGGTCCTGTCTAATCTTGGAAGCTAAGCAGGGTCAATACTGGTTATTATTTAGATGGGAGACTGCCAAAGAAATACCAGATATTGTAGTATATATTTCAGAAAAAAGAACTGGAAAAATCACATGTGAGTATTTTTTGCCTAAGAAAACCCTGTGAAATTCATGAGGTCAGAATAAGTCAACAGACAATTTGAAGGCACATACACAGCAGTACCAGAAAGTGTCAGACTTGTGATGTTGTGGTTCAGTGACAGACATATACATAATCTGTGTTTTGATCGTGGTTTCGGCAGACTGGTACAGGTAGGCTCCTTGAGAAATCAAATAAATTAATAAGGATCAGCTTTTCATTTATTAGAGCTGGCTTGTACTTTCTTTCTTGCAAAGTTAACACATTGTGATGTAGGTAAGCTTTTTGCAGGAGCCTCTGGCCCCTCTTGTAACGGCAAACCCCAGGATTCCATAGGATGCTGAAAGTGGAAAAATAGCGCTATAACAGGCCAGTGCGGAAATGGCTTTAGAACAGGGCTGAGAAGTGAGTAACTGGGCAAGGTGGCGTAGAGCTAGCCAATCACAGCTCACAGAATGCTGTGAAGGAGGAGGCTACGAGGGAAAGGCCTTCAAATCAATACTGGAAGTGGATGTCTAGGTGCTTCTTCCTTTTATTGTTTTTTTCTATCTATTTCTCCCCTTCCCTGGCATTTTCAGATGTGGCGTGATCTATGGTGGGTATGGTGGGGGGCGCAATAGTTTGGTCCCCATGCCCATCCAGGTTGTCCATCCCTACTTGGGAAGACAATTTTTCTTTCCTTCTATTTCCTCTCCACCGTAGTGAAGACTATCTCACTAGGTGAAAGAAAACTGTCAGCTACCTCACTTTATTGAAACTTGCAAATTTCAGTAGGTGACAGAAAACCAACGTGCATAAATGAAATTTGCAACTTGCTAACTAAGTCGTTTTTAGGATTAGCAACATGGACAGCTGGGGTTGGTGTGTAACCTGCAGGAGCCCAGAGTGGTAACACACCTGTCGCTTCCACCACTTCCAGCATCTGCCACCTCAAAGGGTTGCCTCAGTCTGTCTAAGAGGAGGACTGGATCTAGAAGGAATGTAAAAAAATACCAGCCAAGCACTTGATCTCTCTATGGTGGGCCTGACAAAGCCCCCCTGTGGAGAAAGGTTCCCTGAAGACTATAGGTTGAAAGCTGTTTATGTTACAGTCTCCCTCAATTCTCCCTCTGCAGCTCATGTACCTTCTGCCTTCTGCCATGAGTGGTCACAGTGTGATGGGGCTCAAGCAATGTTAGATTTAAAACTGGCAGGCTCCCGTGGAGGCACAGGCTAAATAAATAGGCTTTAGCCTGTTGCAATAGCTTCTATATTTAGTACTAGAACATTTATTTATAGCCTTGGCAGCCATTCTGAGTCCATAAAAGCTTGAGTAGTGGAAAAAGGATGTTCACATGCAGTAAGTGCTGCTTCCGTGGCTATCCGAGGAACTATACATTCATTTATTTATGGAGTACTATCCCTCTGTATCCTGGAGGCCCAGGGCAAGTTCATTTTCACTATTTAAAAAATACTTTTTTAAAAAAAATTGTTAAAAATTGTTACCAGGGTCTTACAACAAGAAAAGATTAATTATCCCGGGAGTTTCTCTTAAAGGCTGGTCACACTCTGTAAATGTCAAGTGATTTATATTAGAACTAATGGTCTAAAAATGGGAGGGGCAGACACAGAGTAGGTGGGGGACATTTTCTGCTCTGCACATCCATGGCTGGCCACTCTGCTCTGCCCAACACGAACAACAATGACGTCCCATCATTTCTGGGTTCATGTTCAGCCAATTTTCTACTGATTTTCCCAGTGTTTTGTTTCATTAAGAAAGGTATATAAGGGTTTGGGGGTGAAAAACCACTTTGTTTTGCGGTAGTATTGATCCATCTGGGGTGTTTTGCAATGAAAAATCACATTTTTTTAATAAAAAAATGGGGGCATTTGGGAGCCTTGGGAGAATTTGGGGGCCCAAATTGGGGCTGTGACCATGTGCAGCCCATACACTAGATTTTGCCCACACTTTGAGTAAGACCTAAACTCTAGGCTATTTCCACACTACACTTTTATAGCGCTATTATTCCACTTTCAACATCCTATGGAATCCTGGGGTTTGCAGTTAGGAGAGGGGCCTTTGAGGAGAAACTTTGAGGCCGCTCCATAAACTGCAAACCCCAGGATTCCATAGGATGTTGAAAGTGGAATAATAGTGCTATGTAGTGTGGAAATGACTGAACCAATTGAATTTACCAGTATGTGATTCACTATTGGATATATTGTAGTTAGGGCTAACCAACGGAATTGCAGTCTAGGTTACTGCTTGCTTAGATTAAGGCCATTTCTGTACTGCAAACCCCAGGATTCCATAGAATGTTGGAAGTGGAATCATAGCACTATAACAGTGTAGTGCGGAAATGGCCTAAGAAAGTAATAATTGAAGGCATTGTGTCAATGGATTCCTCCAGTTAAGGGCTGGAGAACCCATTCACTGTTGGCCAGGCTGGATGGAGCCAACAGGAACCGGAATACAATGGTGGTTTTGAATTTTCTCCTGGATATGGATCCTTATCACATGACACCATTATATCATCACAGCAGTGGTGGTTTGGTCCTGCTTTTGTCTCAGCCTTATTGCATGATGTTGTGGTTCTCCTGGTGGTGTTGTGCCATGCAGTTTTTGGAAATGTGACTTTTTTTAAATGCAGAAAACAATCCATTAATGACCACCTTTCCTGCTTTGGTTCAGTGGCCAATTTGAGTGCAGACGTCTCATTCCACTTCACTGTGCAAAAGATTGACTAGTGAGTTGTGGTCTTGGTTGTCCCTCCCCTGGGGATTCCCAAGGAAATTTTCAGCAAGGAAACCTCTGACTACTTTTGGTGCTTGGTTGGGAGAATAGCTGTTTTCTGTGGTCTATGCTTTTGAAACCCTTTTCTGATTTTGTGTGTGTGTGTGTGAGAGAGAGAGAGAGAGAGAGAGAGCGCCAGCAATCATGGTGTAGTGTTTTGAGTGTTGGACTATGTACAGCCCTGGAGACCAGGGTTCAGTTCTGCGCTTGGCCATGGCAACCCACTGAGTGAACTTGAGCACATCACACACTCTCAGCCCCCAGAAAACACATGATTGGTTCGTCTTAGGTTTGTCATAGGTTGTAAATGACTTGAAGGCACAGAACAACAATACACACACATGCGCGCGCGCACACACACACACACACACACACGTGGTTTGTTGCTATAGTGCAATAACACTGCTATCCTCACCTATAAACCATTTAAAATCATTATTTCGGTGCCTTTACTGCATGGAGAGGTTTTTCCAAAGATTCTCCATCACTTTCTTGTGGTATCACACAACACAATGTTGTCACCACAGCATTATTTATTTTTATTTTTTTATGGGAATGTGCAACAACATAATGATGTTATACTGTAATAGCATTATTATGGTTTGATGAATATAAATGAAGTTTTTTGAACAGAACAACCTGAAAGAACTGACTAGCATGAAAAACACTTTTGTTTCCACAGGAAAAAGATATAAAAAAATGTTGGGAGATGGTGTTATCTGTCTCTTTTTCTGTGTTACCTCTCACAGTGTGAGATCTAGGCAGTGGAGGGTGTACTGTAGTGATACTGTGGTGTAATAATGTTACTATGGCTTAATGAATACAAGCAAAGCAGTTTTGAACAGGGCAACCTGAAACTACTGACTAATGTGATAAGTACTTTTCTTTTTCACATGAGGAAGACATCAGAAATGGAGGTGTGTGGGTGGTCTGTTTCTTCTCCCATGCTACCTTTCTCAATGAAAGTTTTGGGCTGTGATCCCATTAGGAAGTTGTGCCTTAAAAATGTTATTACAGATATGTATGTGTGCACACATGCATGCATATATTTGTGTGTGTGTATACACACACACACATATACATACATATATATATTGTATATATATGTGTGTGTGTGTGTGTGTGTATATATATATGTGTGTGTGTATCTATATATATATTTGTGTGTATGTGTGTGTAAACAAATCAATCATGAAGCACAAGGCAGGACAAATGAGGTAGTAATAACAACATTAGTACAGATTTTAAAAAAAACAAACCCTATTGCAGCACAAATGTGCCAAGAGTGTGATACACAGCATCAACAATCAGCTAACATTGCAAGTAGACCTGAAATGGTTTTCAGACAGTATAACCCAGTATAATAGCATGGTGTAATAAAGACCTAAGAACCTTTCTCTCCAGCTTTCAGCTTGTATGAGGGAAACTTCAAATGTGATCTCTCCTGTAGTCTGAAGTAGTATGGTATGTCTTATCTTTTGAGCATTAGTGATAGTGAGTTTAACTTTGGTGCTGTTATTCTAACAACAGATTACCCTATGTGCAAACTGATCGTAAATATGCCTAGATTTGCATTGCTCAAAATTCAGAGGTGCCTACTTCCTATACCTACTGAATAGGAAGATGGGAAGAATCCAGATGTCTTAGAAATATATACAACTCAGGATTTGTGGCAGGAAAAATACATGCAGTTGCTAGATTTGACACACCCTACCATTCCATTTTATGACAGAGCCTTTCATAGCTGCCAATAAAGCATTTTCCTTGATGTATCAGATGCCACACTACTTTACATTTACCATAAGGCTATGGATAGCAAGATCCCAGAATACAGCACCCTCCAAATATGTTTAATTATAATTCCACAAATCTCCCAGCCACATACGTGTGGGATTTTGGTAGTTGCAGTCAAATACATCTGGAGGGCACCATGTTAGAGAAGGCTGATATAAACAGATGACAATGAACATGAAAAGAAAGCCACCATGGGTTAGCAGTTAGTGGTTTGTGTGTGTTGGACTGGGACTCTGGGAGACAAGAGTTCCAATTTTCACTCAGTGGTGGAAACTCACAGGATGATCTTGGACAATGGCAAACCTCCTCTGAAGAGATTGTGCCAGGAAAATTCCATGAAGAGTTGACCTGAATGCACATAACGACAACAACGGACGGACAAAGAAGGCTACAAGATCCATTTTATCAAGAAGTGTAGCGGGTTGACAGATAGCTGAAAGCTAGAATACTAGGTGCTGTAGGCAATATTTCAAAGGAAGGAACTGGCAAAACCACCCTTGAGTAAGAAAGCCCTATGAAAAGAATAGGGTTGCCATAACTCAACAAGCAACTTGAAGGCACGTGCACACGCACACGTGCACACGCACACGTGCGCACGCACACGCACACACACACACACACTCCTCTGCTTTGAAGGACACCATTTTTTTAAAAAAATGCAGCAAGCAGTGTCCATGCCAGAGCCAGACTCTCCTTCAACACTGCTTAAGGTCAACAGTTCAGTTCTTGTTGAAGGTGAAGATGCTTTCAACACACCAGCAGGTACACTGACCATCCTTTAGGCACCAGACTATTAAATCCAAAGCCTTCTGCGCATGGCAACTACCACTCTGAAATGCTCACTCTCCTGAACCTCTCCTGAATCAAACTGCAATGCAAAGTAAAAGTCTGCCTTTGTAACTGGTCTGGCAAAATTAACTTTCAAAGGTTTTTGAAGCACAGCTGTTTGGGGATTTCTGTAGGCAATCAATGAGCTCATATTCTAGTGAGCTCATATTCTTCAAGCACAATGGTGAAATTAGTGTGTGTGATGCCTTTGGATTTTTTTTTAAAAGAGAATAAACATAAAATGGACAGCAATTTGCTGCAGGGGTTCTGGACATCTTTGTTTCTGTGAGCATGTTTACTAGGCTTTCCCAGCGTTCTGAAGCTAAAATATTTTTGTCACTGAAAACAACACAGTTTTTCTGGCTGCTAATAGCCTCTTTTACACCTGTGACAGCAGAGTGAGAGGTAGTTGGGGAAATGTCATGGTCATCAAAAAAAACATACTTGGGTGTAGCTGTGTTGACCATGCAGAAGACGCTGGGGGCCTTCAAAAGCATGATGTATTTTGTGCATTTTGTTTGGCCAATAAAGGTATTGCTCTTTTGTGGATTTTGGATTGTGTTGTATCGTAGACATCAGTGGATTGTGGCCAACAACATCACAACTCCTCTTTCGTGGCTGGGCCATTTTACAGACTGGTTTAGTTCTTTAGAGCAGCCTTCCCTAACCTATCACCTTAGATGTTTTTGATTACATCTCCCATCAGCTTTAACTTGCAAGGCCAATGATCAAGGTCATACAGACTATAATCTGAATATCAGGAAAGCATCACATTGCTCTAGAATGACTAACAGTGGCCCTCTGGCAGCACCATTGGTGTAATCCAAGTACAGGACAGATCAAAGATGCTACCTCTTCTCTTTCCCCTATCAGTGTCTGATGATCATGGTTTCTGCTGACCTTCCATTCCCATAGCCAACTTTTTAGTTCTGCAAAAGATGTGTTCCTCTTTCTAATGCCATCATACACTGCATCATACACTCCAATTGTCCCAGTTTAGCAGGCTAGTTCCAATTCATCCTGTTGTCCCACTTTTCTGGCTGATTTTAAAATGTCCCAGTTTCCTTTTTCTACCACTTTCTCCCTTTGCCCTTGGCTTACTTCAGTCGCTACAAACTGAGTTGAAAATGCAAATGTAAGTTGCACGCCATTAACTCAGCAGGAGGGAGAGGAGGGACAGGATGGAATCTTGCCCTTTCCAGGGAAAGCAAACTGCTGCAGGCTCTCATAGGTTGTGTATTCTTCCACATTAATAATTTTTGCCATCTTGATCACACTCTGATGTCTCTTGGCCACATGTCTCTGTTTTCATCTGTGAAATGCTGGAAGGTATGTGTTGGTACAGTCACAATTTTTACTTGTTTTTTTTATTCTTGGATTTGTAATGGCTGTTAGCAAGTTTGGGCATGATTCATGGAAAAGTGAGACATACTTATCAAAATACTGATCCATGACTACTTATCTACCAAGTTCCCTTAGCTGCATCCATTTGTGTTCTTCTGTTCCCAGCCCCTTTCTTTGGTCAGATTTCTTTCCTCAGTAAATAAAAATCAGAGCCAGCAGGTTGTAGTGATTTGAGTGTTGGACTAGGACATGAGATACCAGGGTTTGAATCTCCACTTGGCCAAGGAGACCTCTGGGTGACCTTGGGCAAGTCACATTCTCTCAGCCTCAGATAAAGGCAATGGCAAACTCTAAGAAAACCCTGTGATAGGGTTGTCATTAGTCAGAAATGACTTGAAGGCACACAACAAGAAGAGATGAAACTTATTTTCCCGCAGTAGTTCTAAGCAGTCCTTTGTCTCTTCTAAGATTTAAAATTCCTCTATCACCTCTGCAGCAATACATGTTGCAGTAACTGCTTGCACAGGCAGAAATTCACCACTGTCCAGCCACTACCCAATAATTGAGGAGCAACTGTGCTCAGTTAGGTCCAAGCCAAATGATGGGAAGCTGCAGAACGACAATGCTTGTGTCTTACTATGATGACTGAAGTTGTATTTCAGATCTTTGATTCTCCTGAGATGGATTGGGGAGGCAGAATCTGTAGGCTGGAAGGTGCACCCAGTGTGGCTCCAGGTCGGAGATTGTGGCCAGAAAAATCTGTAGCTAACATCTTTTCACACCTAGGAATGTACAGGTTATCTGTGATCTTCTAGTCCTTTTCCAGATCTACCTGTGATTTTAAAATATCCCCCTCCAAACATATTATGTTAGAGTGGATTTAAGTGTGTATTTTCTCTCCAACTATTACTTAAATGCCTATTATGATACCTTGTACTGCAGTGAACTAATTGTGCTGCAACACTTGGGAGAAGTGAGAAATCTGCTGGATAGCAAAATATCACTCTGTGTACTGGTCTCAGAGGTGCACATCCTGTCATGGTCCATAGCTTGCAGTTTGGATTCTTCAAAGTAGCCATTCACACTCCACTGTTAGTGCCCTGAGAGATGATGGGTTTTAATGGTTGGAACATGCAGATAGCTGAGATACTGAACCCATCATGGCAGGGCAGCATTATCCATTAGGTACTTTAGGCAGAGTGCCTAGGACCTATGAAAATTTTGGGGCCTATGAAAACAGGATTTTAGAGGCTATGAAAACATCCCTAGTGGTATATTGAGGCAAGGCAAGGAGCTGAACACAAGAGTGCCTAATGACTGTGAAAACTTTAATGAGGGCCTGCATTGTTGTGATCTCTTCAGGCCCTATAAGTTCCATCATCAATGGTTTCTTTTGTTCCACCCTTCTTTTTCTCTTTTGCCCCTTCCTCTCCCTCCTTCCCTCCCTCAAGAAAAAGAAAAATCCCAACACTAGCTGTTAAAACATCTATTAGGAATTTATTACAACACGTTGTTCCCAAATACAAAAGAAAGGAAAAGAAAGAGAGGGTAAAAAAGCACTGCTGTTTACAGCCTCCAGAAATAAATAAATAAAGTCAAAGCAGGGGCAGAGTGTACCACTCAATCCTGCCAGGCAACATCCAATGTCAGCATTCCTTTAGCAGGCAGAAGGGGATGCATTTTGGTTACCATGACTTATGAGAGAAGGAAGGGAACACGCTCACAGACTGGATGCAAGATGTCTATCCCTCACCCACCCCACCCTACCTGTAGCCCACCCCAGACACTACTCAGAATTTGTTCCCAGAACACTCAGATGTTGACATTTGACCCCCATTTTGTAAATTACTCTTGCCAATGAATTCCATGGCCACAGAACATCTTGTTCACTTCTTGCGTATGGGGATTTTCGCAGTCAGACCTCCTGTTCTACATCTGTATCAGGAGCTCAGCATCTCAAACCCTCCCTGTTAATTTTTGTCCATGAATGTTTGGAAAATAGGAGAACTTCCGGGACAGAAATGTGGAGTTTCAGACAAGAGACCAAATGGGGTTCTAGATATACCTCCTGTGAAGACTAGTTTGAATCAGATTCTCCATTCTTTCCAAAAGTATTCTGAGTAACAATAAATAAATGCAACACACTACAATGAAAAGACCTCATTCTGCACCTCCTTCCCCAGCTTGTTTTTTTTTTAATTGCAAAAAAAAGTTTCTCTATATGATCAGTGTTCTGAACTGATTCCTACCAAGGTTCACTATGAAAGTACTGTGGCAGGAAGGTGATTTATGGGAGGAAACTGCCAGTTCACTTATATTTTCTATAATACTGACTTTTGCCCTTAATCCAGGGAAGTGAAAACATCTTTATTTCCACTGGGGTACCAGTCACCAGATGATACTGAAGCACACAAGGATCAGATCTGGCAGTTTCTATCACCCCAAGGTCTATGATGAATTTTGGATGCAAAATGGAGATGGAAATGGAGAGATCTTTTCCAAGCATCAACAGATCTTGATTTCTTCACTGTATAAGTAGTTTTTTTATGGTCAGAATTGCCCATAACCATAGCCCATGTAAGGAAAAAAAAAAAAGCTTTTAGCTTTATGAGAGCTATAATCCTTGGTATGTTTACCTAGAAGCAATTCACTGGAATCAGCAAGATTTTAGAATTAAGTCACCTTTGACTTTCTCTTGCTTTTCACATAAATTTCTGATCAGTGACAGTGTAGAAAGCTGATGAAGAGAGATCTGTATTTTATATTCACATAACAAACCAGCTGAAGCAAGAACTGCTTTATGTTTCCTGTGTGAAAATGCCCTTAATTTCAAATAAAGGGCCAGTGTCTTAAATCTCTCCTAGCCAGTTTAAACCTTTGTTGTCCCAATGCAATTTGAAAATAGATTGAAAATTCTAGACTACAGTACAAAGTCAAACCCATAAGAATTTTGTGATAGGATTAGAAAACTGGATGCCACATAATTTAAATTGTTGTTGATTTGATGCGTTTGGTTGATTTTGTTTTTCTCACTAGATAAATCTGTACTACAGTCATTGTAGAAAATATGACATTTTGGAGATTGGTATAAAATTTCTCACAACATTAACTGTTATGAGAAAACAGTTTCTAGGGCCACAGGAAGTCACCGCACTGAAAACAGTTTGAGATGTAGAATATGGTTCCCCATCTTGCGACCCACAGTGCTGCAGGACAAGGACTCCCATAATCCTTAATTGTTGAATACACTGACAGGGACTTCTGAGGTTGAAGTCTAACAACACTGGAGACTCAAGACTGGGGACAGCTGCTCCAGAAGGAAGGAAGCTTGGAAACATTGCATCTCTTCCTCCTGAAGTACTACTTAATCATATGAAATCACTGCAGAATTCATCCCTGTGCTCCATACAAGCATCTGTGGATTGGAGAAAGCTTCTGTTTATGGCAGAATTTTGAAGAATTTGCAGCTCCCCAGATGTAAGCTCATCTCCACTTCCTCCTGCTCAAGACATCTAATGACCATACATGCCACAGTACTGACCAGTTTTAACCTGTGCCTGGAGCCAGGGAAGGCGAAGAGGGCAGGTGGTGATGGGACTGGCCCGCGTATACGCACGACAGAGAAACAAAGATTAACATACATAGAAGAAAAATTACATAATAATATAATAATAAATACTTAAATCTATAATTCATACATTGCAATTACAACATTGATAGCTTATTATCGTTAGCATTAGGATCAGGAGGAAGGCCGGAAAGATCTCCTTGTAAGGGGTTGGTGTCCATTAGAGAAGACAGAACAAGAACACATGGGCTACAGGAAGAACCAAAGGGGAAAGAAATAATAAATAAAACCAGAGAGCACACATGAGAGAACTGTCAGAAGGGCAAAGAAACACAGCACAGACCTGAAGGAAAACCAAAAGTTTTTGTTATAAGGAGAAGGTGCTGCAAGCTAGAAATTCACCATCTAAGACCTGGGTGGTAACACCCTTAGATAGTTTTACTCATGAAATAAGTGACATCCCTCCCAAATGCATTTTTTTTTTGAAAGAAAAGAGCATTAGAGACAGGAAAATGGCATTTCTCCAGAATCAATCTGCCACCCAAAGTAAGCTGCTTCATGCTAAAGCCAACCCTGGACTTGGATATCAAGATTTGCATTGCTGACACCATATGCTGTGCTGTCTCACAAACATTCAGCTCTACATGGAGCTTAGTTTCATGTGTAAACATTTTGAAAAAGATTTGGGAATATTATCATTGGTATTCTACTCAAGGCCAGGTTGAAGTATCTAAGGCCTTGTTGTTATCCTTAACCTTAATCAAATTGCAAAGACTTGATTTCTTTGTTGCAGTGAGACAGGTGTCTTCCAGGATGTGAATTATATCCCCTCATTATTTTGATTGTCAACTGGCAGGGCCTAGTCATAGACCATACCCCCCATGTGAGTCCGTACATGGTACTTTGGTTCTCATTCAAGATGCTACCAAGTCAGAAAAAAAAATATACTGTAGACAGTGGGGTAGACAAAGAATGAATGTCCCATTTGAGCTTGATGTTGAGATCCCTTGGCATTTATCTATTGGTGAATTAGGACTACAATAATACATTTTAATGATGGCGACAGTGATTATGATGATGGTGATATCTGCAGGAACAACTGTACTAAGTCAACAAGGGTCTCATGTTTCATCCCACAGAAGATTATGCAAGGATGTCTGTTAAGCTTGGTGCAATATTTCTGATGATTTTATTAGAAGCCAAAAGAAGATTATGTCCTATAAGGTAATTTCCTAATGGCAGGATTGCCTGTTTCAGGTCAGATGGAAAGACTTTATGTTCAAGCACAAAGGACAGGTTAAAAAAAAATAGAAATGAATGCAATTGATCTTGACATGGAAAGTACACACTTTTCTAGTTTCTCCTTTGTGTCTTGATATTCACTGCTCCCTCCTAAAAATCCCCAGATTTTTCAATCTCTTTCATCTTGTCCAGCTTTTCCTAGAAGTTCCAAGCCCACCTTTCAGCTCTGCTCTTTAGAAAACTAGCAGGAATTTTATATCTCAAAAAATTCTGCTGCACAGGTAGCCTGAATACCCACATACTTTCCCTTTTGATTTTGGGAGGAGTTACTCCTCCATGATGACAGCAGGTGGCAGCTTTTCAAAGCAAGCAAGCATTCACATTGTCCTTCCATGGAGAAACTATTTGTTGGCTTGAATCTACTAAAGACAGAGATTACAGCACATGTGTTGGCTGTGAAATGAGCACGATTTTGTCTGATACAAGATACTGTAGCAGTTTTGTATAATTGCAGTGTCCATGGTTCTGACCTTTGGGTATTGCCTGCACCAGACACTGACTGCTATGCACGTTAGATTTTAGCGGCCTTCAGCATTATTATCAGAGTACAAGCTGCAAATCTTGGTAACAAAATAGGTATCAAAATCATGCTGTTCTAGTTTACAGTATAAAATGAACTTCATAAATGTGGCTTTAGTTTACACCTCCAAAGAAAAATAGCGCGAGTCAGACTCACCCTGCAGTGATATCACAATAGCATCCCAAGCAGCTGCAGAGATTTAGCATCAAAATAATATTATTCACTGTCAGGGCCAAGTCAGCAGCTGACACTGAAATGAGGTAGGATTTTTCAGGCCTTGTGTCTTCCAACAGTATGCCCATAGGAACCAATGTACCAACAGACACCTTCCTTGCTACCCATCAGTCTCCATGCACCTCCTAATTTACTTTGAGTATTTAGATTGTTTTTAAAAACCCAAAACAAAACAGGAAGCCAGACATATTGCAAGGTGAAGCATAGGCTTCCAGCACTAGCTTTGTTTTCCAGAATCCTCCAGGGACCCATAGGCATGATTAGAAATTAAGCAGGTGTCTGCTGTTGAGCATTTTAATGTATGCCCTCTTTAAAAAAGAAAGAAAGAAAAATAAATAGCAAGCTTAGGATGGTAGGTGCTAGATAGGATGATGGAATGAGTGTGTGATCTGTGTGTGTGTGTTGACTGCTTTGGAGAAGGGATTGGTATGTTGTGGCTTTGCCTAGGTTTTGCATACACGTGACTCTGTGTGTATTTCTTTGGAGTACCAGCAGTATGGTTTCTGTGCAATGGGTATATTGTTATGTTCGCTGACATAAACCCAACTTATGTATTGAACGGTTTTGTGGGGAGGCACCTTACTTTTCTCTGTTTTCCTTCTGGTAAAAGTGATTTGGAGCAGAAAACTGTGTGTTCAAAAAAGTAACTTTGTGTTTTGCCACTCAGAGTCCATCTCTATCTTGCACTTAAGTTCTTGGGCAAATTTTGGCCTCATCAGTTTACCTTCTGAGAAACCGGCATTTTGGGATTAGCCACACCTTCATGGAAGTCTTTTTTCCTTAATAGGCAATCCCTAGCCATGGCAGAGTAGTGAGTGTTCACTACTCCAAATTCTAGTGTACCCACTGATGTAGTACTGTTGGGTGCCCATTCTAGGTCTTTTTCTGTTATCACTTTAAATCACTTTTAAAATGAAACCCAGGGCTGCAGTTTGATTATGAATGTAGTAGTTATGAGCAATCATAAACTCCAGGATTGCTGAAGAGCCTTAGAGATTTGCCCATGAACTCTACCTTACCTTTTATGATAGCAATACTCCACTGTTTAGACCACAAAGAGTTCTGCCCTATACAGTTGCTAGGGTTGCCAGAGTAAAACTTTGAGAGTGCTACTGTGCCTTCAATGGTAGTGTGGAAGAGGGATTTTCTCCTATACAGCATGTATTCCCACCACATATGGATGATTTCAATTCTGCAGAAAAAGGATCACCGATTACATACAGCAGCTTTTAATGAGCCAGCATTTAAGCACAATTTCTTAGATTTTTGTAGAGGTGTAAATGGAGGCTATGATTTGAAGCTGCGGTAACTCCTTTTCTTAATAACAAAGCCATGACTGTGTCACATTACAAGGGCAACTCATTGAAGGATCACATCACTCTTTTTTGTAAAATAGCTACAACTATTTACAGTTGGCCCTCCACATTCACTAGGGTTAGGGGTGCAGGACTCTCACAAAAGTGGGGAAATTATAAATATCAAAATGTGTGTATGTGTGTCTGTGAGAAGGGGGCTGAGAAATGATAGGAAGAATGGGCACCTAGGGTCCAAACCAGGTCAGGGAAAGGAGGGGAGGTTGGCACGGTGGCCCTTTCCTTCCTCTTTCTTGGCCATGTCCTTCTTCGGGTGCGGTGGCATCAAAAGAGAGTTTGTGATGCTGAGAAATAGGACTGCCAGCTGTTCTTAGTTGGTCAGGCAATGGCGGGTGGTGGTGAAGGTGGTGGTAGAGGAGGAGGACCAGAGGTGAATTTTTAAAGACAGACTGGAGATGCCAAGAGAGAAGGTTCCCCTGGAAAAGAAATACCTGAGGTGTGGGTGCGGGAATTGGAGAAATTAGCAAATGATCAAATCTGTGAAAGTGAAACCTGCAAATGTGGAGGGCCGACTATAGTTATTTTATAGGCACAGGGCATGGTTTTATTAAATGGCAGTTGAGGACTATCACCTCATTCAAGTGCTGCTCAGGCTATGTCTTTATTTACTGAATTTATATCTTGCCTTTCTCTCAAGATGAGATTCAAGATGGCCTTGTGCTCCATTGTAGGTATTGAAGTGATCATGAGCTGGACAGTGGGAGAGTGAATTTTGTACCACAGGCTAACAAGGTTGCTGTAGCCAGAAAGTTTGAGAAAAAGATGCCATTTTTAAAAATCTATAACCTGAACAGTACTTGCCAAACTCCTTTGGAACTATTACAGTAATTTAAAGTAATGGCCAATAGTTATCACTTGCCATATTTGATTCACATTCTCATATAGCTTAAGCTGCTAAAGAAGGGCATTTTATCCACGTTTCAGATTGATGGTTACAGGTGAAAGGTGGACTCTGAACTTTCAGCCAGATATGTTATGGAGCTGTTGAAGGTGTGATCTTACTGGCACCCTAAAAGAGATCCAGCAAATACATTAACCAAAAATTGGTTGACTTCTCCCTCCACCAAAATGTATCCTGCCCTATGCCATGTCCTTTGCCACACTACTTCCAAAATACTATACAGGTCAGCAGGATCACTTCTGAGCTTGCAGCATCTAATTCAAACATATTATGGTAAAGTAAGCATAACAAGATCTCTGCCTTGTGTACAGGCATCTATTTATACTGCTAGGAAACAAACAACCTGATACAAAAACCCATGTTATTGCTGCTCCCTGTTGTTTGTATGTGTCTGCAAGTTTTGAACCTGAGATTATTATTTTTGTCTTGTGTAGGACTTTACAGTCAACTTTTTTAAAAAAATTACCATTCAACAAGAAAGTAAATGCAAAAAAGAAATGAACATAAAGAATCTCAACTATTTTTTTTCCTTTTAACAGCTAGACAAATAACCCTGAGGTTTTGGCTCAAAAAACCAGCATGTGATACAAAAGGAGCGAATGTAAAATCAGTTACATGGGAAAAAAGAGAGTGATTTCAGCTTTAAGAGCCACAGCTCTGTGCCTTTGTCCCAAAAAGATGGAGCAGCATTGTGGTGTCCTTGTTTCAGGAGCTTTTTTGAGCTGATGTCTGTGCTGCTACCAATACGGGAAGAAGCGTAGTGCAGTTAACAGTTAAAATGCATGCCACCCTCTCTCACAGTTTTGACTGTATTCACTGAATTACCAACACTGTTCTGAAATGTTTGTTCAATCTCTTGCTCTAGAATTCCATTTGGTACCAGTGAAGGCCAATGTAAACAATATGGACCCCAAGGACAGAATGCTGAACAATATTTCATGCGGCAGCCCTGTGTGGAGCTTGTAGTATATCTCACCTCCTTACCATACAACACAGTACCAGCTGCACAGAGAATCTCACATCAGCAGTCACCAGGAGTCTGACTCACTGGAATGGATGTTCTCCACATGATTGGACCCCTCCACAGTATAGTTAGTGGCTTACCAATTTTGCCACTCTTGTAGAGAGGTGTTACTGACAAACATGTTCCTGGCAAACTGGGATTGTGAAGGGCCACAAACATTTGGATCAGTTCTTTGCAGAATTAGTGGAAACTGGTTTGGGCTCTTTCATCATCCAAGACCAGCTCTACTATGAAGCAGGGGGAAGCAGCCACTTTAGGCAACAGATTTCTGCCAGCAAAGTGTGACTGATGACAAGTTATTTAATATATTATTATATTTTGCTACTGGGAAGGGGGCTGGGTGGATTAAAACCCAACTCAGGACATTTTGACAGTGGAAGCAGGTAATTTATTAGATTATCTACTTCTGGTATCAAAATGTCCTAAGTTGACATGTCCCTCCTGTCTATCTTTTGGTGTTCAATTTAAATTAACATTTTCTTCATCTCTCCTAAGAAAAGAAGAAAATTCCGTGAAGGAAGATACCTTCCATCCAACATGCTCCAGTGAGGTATTCAGATTAGAATTAAATATCTTCTGTGGATAATGTTCCAGCCAATCAACACAGCTTTTGAAAGAAGAGTCAAATAAGATTTATAGCCAAAGTAATCTTTTTAGCCAAATATCAGAGGGTTGGAAGATGGGTTGCTGAAGTGGAAGATGGGGATGGATTGGCAAACCCTTCACTCTATAGGTGAAATCATCTGTCCTTTTTAGAACTTCCTCTCAAAAGGCTAAGTTTGGCCTTTCACTGGTTCAGCTTTATCTTTGGACTGCTACTTCATTGGCTGATTTGCATTCACTGGGAACTCCCTGTGTAGCAAGGGCTCCCTTGGTAGATGGTGAACATGTACTCACAGATCTGTGATAGTGAGCTGGAGCAGAGAAACTTGCTCTTGCAGTAGTAAATGGACACTGCTTTACAACAGGACAACCACCTAGGACCTAAGAACCTTAAAGCAATTTTTATTATAGTACCAAAAAAACCTAACTCACTCATCCTTTCCCACAGGTTTTAGGCCTCAAAATTTTCTCCCAACTCACACCCTTTCTACAAAGCTTGGATTCAACACTGTTTGAGTAAGAGCAGCATCTGAACAGATATTTGATGTAGCCTACCCCATTGGTAAGGGCACAGATTGGCCTGTTTATCACCCATAATTCAACTGAGAGATACCCTGAGCTACTGGAAAGGGACTTACTTTATGGGAATATTACCCCAGGTCTCATATGCCCCCTTTGCAGAGAGGAATTAGAAATAAAAACCTTCATTGATAAAGTGGTAATGTTGCATCCCATGGACCCCTCCTTGCTCTAGGACTCCTTTTTTCATATAGCAATGCAAGTGCCTGCCCTGACCACCCCAACCCAATACCCCTTTCTTGACTCAAGAAGGGGAAGATTTTATGGCTTTGATTGCAGATGCAACAGAAGTAGGAAGAAGCATTAAGAAGGATTCCTGGCTCAGTTTGTCTTGAGGATTTTTCTCACCTTTTTTAAAAAATAAAAGTGCACACACATGCAGCTGCACACCCGCCCACGCTGCCACCCACACACCTTACTCACGCACACAGAAATTTCTTATCCCACTTTTGGGGGTGTCTGTGCCACGGACGTGAGCTACAGAAGGAGCCACAGGCCTAGGATATTGCTTTGAAACTCATGTTTCAGATTTAAATAGTATACACAGTAAAAACAGAGCTGGAAGTACCGCCCCTACATTGTCTGAAAATCATTGCCAGAATGAACAATTTCAAATAAATTAAAAAGAAAAGCTGAAATATTATTTGTCTCAATAAAAACTGTAGTAAAACCATTTAACTTCTTTTGTTTGTGTTTCTCTCTCTCTTTCTCTCTCTTTTATATTATATATAATATATATTTATATATGTATAAGGCTGCTCTTGTGCAGCTTTAAAGAATACTAGCCAGAGAAACACAGAGGAGCATGCTCAGTATGGGAACGGAGAATATAGAAGAAAGCCACTGGAAATTAGCCTTTCCAATTTTTGCACCCCAGTCTGGAAAGGACTATCAATATATAAATGTCAAGCCCTGGTGGGAATGGGAGTGAACTCCCTTCCTGCAGAGGGTGTGAATGGGCAGTTTTACATCATTTCCTATAGGTTAGTTAGGAAAGGATTATTAACAATTGGTAATGCACTCTCAAAAGAAAAGAACCTGCTTCCCTTTAACTTCCCCCATGCAAATCTGCTGATCAAACAACAATAATCTTCCTCTGGAAAAACTTTCAATTGGTGGAAGTCTTACACAAATTTAACTCCCTGCCCTGGGTTTCTTCACCCCATCTTTGAAGCTACACCTCAACTCTCCCCTTTTCCCTGAGGGTGGGGAGGAAGCACTTACATGCAAAAGGAAAAGAATCCAGGGATTAAAGAGTTAACACACTCCACCTGCCAAAGAAGGGAATGTGGCTATGGTTCATCTTGGTGGTGGAGGCAGGACCAAATGGGGGCACTAAGCATGCACCATTCTGTTTCTTGACTTTGGATTCATTTAGCTTTGCCGCCTTCTTCGTCTGAGCATGTGTGCCCTTTGGAAATGCACACAGGCATATAAATAACACCCCCACCCCAACCCATGCCCTTCATCTCCCCAGTTAAATATCTCATGAGTCTTCCCACACCCATCCACCCACCCACCAATGCACACACGCTTGCTCTCAGATCTCACAAGGTGAATGTCAGGACACCTCTATGATTTCCATGCTGCCTGAAAAGCTAGACTGTTTGCTGATTTTGCCCAGGTCTTCCCGAGACCTGCTCTCAGACAAGGTCTCCTCGAATTCCATCTGGCAGCTCCGTCGCTTGAACTGCTTCTCAGTAGCGGTGTCCTCGTGCCAGCTGTGCCGCACATCCCGCTGTTCCCCACGCTGCTTCTCCCTTAGTCTGATCTCGCAGCTTGCCTGGATTGTGCTGCAGCTGAATGAAGTGTAAGTGGTGGCACTGGCAAATAGAGTCCCGCTCCCGCTGCCTTTGCCGCCCGCTGCTGCTGGGTCTGTGCTGAAGTACCAGGGGTTCTCTGATGAAGGAGTGCTAGGGGATTCCAAGTGCACCCCCCAGGAGCCGGCAGAGGTTGGAGGGGTGGCTGGCTGTGCCAGCTGCTGCCCCCCACTGGGAAGACTCAGCCGGAGTGTCTGCTTGAGACTGTCATCCACACTGCTGCTTTTATGCATGGCACACACCCCACTGAAATTAAGGCTCAGCCCATGGGCGGGGGAGCCTGCCTGGTGCCTGTGCTTTCGCCTCTGCCTTACTTTGGCCTCTAGAAGGAAGTCGGGTCCACTGGGCCAGTCAGGGCTATCTGGAAGAGGAGAGAACTGGCATGTGCCATTGGGACCCGAAGGGCTGTCCAGCTTACAGAGTTTGGGTGTTTCTCCTGCTTCTGTAGGACCTGGAGCATCCTGCCTCTGGGTAGGGGAGTAGGCTGACTTGATGTCGAGGGAGAAGGAACGCTTCAGACGGTTGGTGTCTTGGATGCGCTCTGAAGATAAGTGCAACCCATTCAGTCCTTGCTGTAGTGCCGTAGGTGAGACAACCTTGGGAACTCCTGATGGCCTCTCAGAGTCAATTGAGGAGGTTTCCAAGGTTGTGGTTTTTAATAGCTCCTCAGCTTTTTCTGAGGTAGACAGAGTCTGTTGCCTGTTGCCTTCAGGTGCTTCAGAGTGGTCTTGGTGGGATTCCTCCTCACCCTTCTCTCCTTGGGCCTTCAAAGCCTTGAGCAGCTTCAAGCTTCTCTCATACTCTAGGAGCTGACCCAAGAAGTTGAAATTGGGTGATATGGATGGGCGGCGGTCTTTGACAAACCTGCCAAAGCAAGTAGAAAATCAACATTTGCTTTTCATTGCTGTTTTTTAGTTCTTTGAATGATATACTTAACTCTGGAAGCATCTAATCAGCAAGCTGAGATGTTGAAGAAACTGATCCTTCAAGCATTACAAAACCCACTGTGCTTGTAATTTCCATCTACCATATGACTGAAAAGATTGGGATGTAGCATGATATTTTAAAGACTTCCACTGTCTAGCAGCACCTATGGGTGATTTACACAGCCTTCAGACTCAGCAAAATAGCTGTGAAAACTGCTTCCACAGATTGGGTCCTTGCCCATATTACCCACCCACTGCTGCATGCAGCACTATGTCTTTTGAGATGGAGACCCTAACAGCTGAAACCTGAGTGTACTCCAAAAAAAACCCCCAGCCTCACACTCTGTCCTACATCTGAAAGTAGATGCATGGGGCCAGCTGGCCACAGGCCATGAGTCAATCTGCAGGTGACATTCATCTAAGACTGACAGGCATGCAAGCCAGCTTCCTAATCTTACACCTAAGGAATGGGCAGTAACTGAGCTCTCTTCAGGTTCTGCAAAACATTCCTTGCTTAATGACAGGTCATATATCTCAGCAAGTGTATACAGTGCTTGAGTACAGTAGGTTTTTTTTTTTTGGTCGGGATCATCATATAGTACTCTATTTTTGGGACACATGGAAAGTATTCTTCATGGCAACATGTGTTTTCTTAAAGGAAAAAAAAAAAACCCTTCCTGAAGGGCTTCAAAAACAAAACCTTCCTGCATGCATAACCCAAGTTTATTCCCTTTAGCTGGTGGGGGGGGGGAGTCAGCGACTTCTATCTAAAAAAACCTACCTGTAGGCATCATCTGAAGACATGCCCATAGTCTTCATGATGTATGCAATGGCAATGGTGGCTGACCGGGAGATCCCTGCCAAGCAGTGCACGATCACTTGGCAGCTGGAAACCTTGGCCTTGTCTGCAACAGGGGAAGACAGCTTTGAGAGTGACATTCCAAGACTCTAAATGTTCAGAAGTTTGAGTGAGGATGGAGTTTGTTAGGACCTTGAAAACCAACAGATTCATTACAAGATTTTCTGGACAAGAAATTATTTCTTGAGTTTATGCTATAATAAATCTGTGAGCCTTTAATGTGCCACAAACTTCTTTGTTGGTTTTGCAGTTAAAGACCAACACAACTACCTCTGGAAATAATTCCAAAGAAAGACCTTTCTTGCTAAACAGGAACAGGAAGCAATGAAAGAAATACAGTGGCTCCTCCACTTTTGAAAGGGTTTGGGGTGCAGAACCCTCACAAAAGCCAAAAAAAATTGCAAATAAATCCCTCTGAACTCCCCTTCCTATTCCCTTCCAGGACTCTCCCCTCTCATTCCCTTGACTTTTGCCATGGCACACCTGCCTTCCTTCTCTGCGCCTGGGCAAAAAGAAAGGGAATATGGGGGGAGGCATGTGTGTGGCTTCCTTCTCTGTGCATAGCACTCCCCCTCCCATTCCCTTGCCTTTTGCATTTTCCACGCCTGGGCATGCAGTGCTCCTTCCTTCTTTGCACGCAGTGCTCTCTCCTCCCATTCCCTTACCTTTTGCTTAAGTGTGAGAAGGAAGGCATGCGCATCAGGGCAAAAGGAATGGGAATGTGAGGAGTAAAAGAGGGGAGATGCATGCACACTGGGTCAAATCCATAAATGTGGTGAGGGAACTGTATATTTAGTCTAAACAAGCTATGTACATGTGGCTCAAAATGGCTGATAGAAACCAGAACTTGTTGATCTGATTGCCATTCAATCAATGTCAAAGGGTGAATCAACTTGTAGATAAATCCCACTGATTCAATGACCCTGCTCTAGTTGGAATTAGCAATAGGATTAAAATCTGTGTTTGCTGGTTGAGTTATTCTGTTACCCTGTTTTTTTATTTATAATATGCTGAGCAACCTATGCCCTTCTTGAAGTTGCTAGATTACTATTCCCATCATCCTGACCATGCTGACAGGGTTGTAGTCGTTGCTGTGTGTCTTCAAGTCACTTCCAACTTATGGTGACCCTAAGGCAACCTTATTATGGGGTTTTCTTGGCAAGTTTGTTCAGAGGAGGTTTGCCTTTGACTTCTTCTGAAACTGAGAGAGTGTGACTTGCCCAAGGTACTCAATGGATTTTCATGGTCAAGTACAAATTCAAACTCAGGTCTCTGACTCTAGAGTTCAACACTTTACACAATACACCTCACTGGCTCTCTGACAGGCTTGTAGCTGACTGAGCACATTCTGGAGGGCTATAAGTTCTCCATTTCTAATCTACTTTGGTCCCTGAAATAAATGCTAATTCTAGTCAAATTCTAGCTATTTGTGGCATTTAAGAAACTCTTTATGGAGCCAGTTTCCAGGTGAGAAGCTTGTAAATATGAATCTCTTGCTTGGTAACATAAGCAGTACAACACAGGCAGCAAAAGAACATCAGTTTCTTTTCATGTTGCCTCCCATCTGTTAAAGTTCAACACAATCTAGAACAATTAACAAGAAAACAATTAACAATATTCCCTATGTGTGGGCAATTCTGAAAGCCCTGAAAGGCTTAGCCAACACCATCTACTTCACAGGCACTTGTAGCTAACTCCCTTGCTGTTCTATCTGATGTAAAATATTAGCTGCTTTTTCTGGTTCACAATGGGTTGCAAATGCAGTGCCAGATTAAATATATGAATCTAACTCCACAAACCAGCATAAAGGGCCAGTGTGGTGTAGATGTCTGAGTACTGGACTAGGACTTTGGGAGATCAGGGTTCAGATCCCTGCTCAGCAATGGAAACCCACTGGGTGACCTTGGGCAAGTCGTACTCTCTCACCTTCAGAGGGAAGGCAAAGGCAAATCCCTTCTGAACAAATCTTGCCAAAAAAGCCCCATGACAGGTTCACTATAAATCAAAAATGAATTGAAGGCACACAACAACAACAACAACACTCTGAAAACATACAATTTTATTTTCTTAGCTTCCTTGTGCCAAAGAATTATCCAATGCAGGGGGGGACAGATCCACCTTGTCCCCCTCCCAAAACCCAGGGGGGATTGCACCCAAAATCTCCACTGACACTCAGTAAATCTGCTGCCATGGCAGCAACCTCCCTGCTCCATTTCCCTTTAAGTCAGGGGTTCTGCAAGTTCCCACCATGGCTTGTTTTAAAGGGAAATCACAGAAGGGGTTACCACTGTTGCAGTGAATATTATGGCAGCAATGGGTGAGGGACAGGACAGTGGAGCTTCAAACTGGGCAGGATAGCATTCAGTTTTTGGGCTGCCTGTTACTTCTCTAAGGAGACTTAGGGGATATTTCTCTCTTTTTGTCTGTAGGAAGCAAATAATTCCTTAACCCCACTGTCTTATTTAACCAATAATCTCTGGTGTTAAGAGAGAGCATGTCTGTTTTTGATAAACAAAAGCAGCTAGATAAATCAACAGTTATTTCTACATGGAGCAGCTCTGTAGTCCCATGTGGCCATAGCTGTCTTTTTACAATACTTCAGGTTTACATTAGTGTATCTTGAGAGTTCTCTTGTTTGGGGAATTCAGCACTGGGAAAGTTGTTTTGCATTATGGGAGGAAGCATGCCTCCCAGGGCCAGACTGGGTGTTTTGCACACAGTAGAATGAAAAATAGTGGCAGGATCAAAACAGAAATGGGTTGTAGTAGGGTGAACCAGTTGAATAACTAAGTAATCTTCTGCAGAAACACCACAAAACACCACAAGCAAATAAACAAATCCTCAGTCCAGAAGAAATAAAGAAAAAGCCCTTAGCAGCTGGTCAGCAGTCTTACCAATGAATTCAATGGACTTGTCCAACCAGGGAAGGAGCTTCTCACAGTAATTGTCATTGACCGGAATGCGCATGAAGTGACTGTCACAGATGAAATCTGGCTTGGGACAAGAATTGCTGGCATTGAGGACATAGCTTATCCCATTCTGGGTCATCAGATCCTGGGCAAGAATGAAACAAGCAATGCAAGTTAGTCAATCCAGTGCAGAATCTTTTCACTCACTCTTCCAGGGCTCCCGATTATACTCCCAGATCCTTTCTCTCCTCTGTCTCCTTCTACAGGGCCCACCCTGCAATTTATGGCTGTGCCATCATACAGAGGTACTGGCTTGGCACTGTTGTCTGAATTCAAGAAATAAATGCTGGAGAAATCAATGGCTTTCACTCAATGGAAAAAAAATGCAAGGCCTCCATGAAGAAGTGAAGGTGCAATACTGCACATACTTGTTGTATGCTAAATTCCTAGATAGCCTGACACAAAGGTCTCTGGGTTCTATCTCCTATTACATCCCTCTTATTTTCAAGTACTGAAACTCAACACTATGGTTCCTCTTTTGAGTTTCCACAGCTCAGGATTTTTTTTCCTGAGCGATCTTTGTGCGATGACCCTAACCTCAGCCCCTAAGAGCAAGAAGCCAAGCTCACATTCCTGGCATTTTTCCCCTCATTTCCTTCTACTCCTTGCATAAAATGTTTCCTATTCTCTTTTCTAAATTTCTGCTTTAGATCCATCCACTTAACCCTCCCCCAAGGCAAGAATGCCCAACTGGCTCCCTCATGTCCAGGATATGTGCCCACTGGTATTTTAACAACAACTATGGTTTCCTTCTTCTTTAATTTTATTAGGTTTTCTTTTTTCCTTTAAGTAGAAATCTCTTCCCTGAAGTGATATCATAGCCCAGGCATTCTGGCACCTTTTGAAAGGACGCCGCCTGTTCCCTCCCCGCTGCTGTTCCCAATGCACATCTTTGTCCATTTTCAGGGCTATCTCAAAGGGTTCTTTGGTTGGAGATGTGGGTTGCAGGGCCTACGCTCCCTTGTACCTCAACTCAGCATCAGTCACAGCTGAATGCCAAGCTGAATACCTCATCATCTGGCTTTGAGTCTTGACACGGAGAAGAGCTGAAAGTGTTATTCTTTAGCTGGCTAGCACGGGATCTTGGCAATAAACAGCTGTTTCTCCTCTCAAATGTCTCAGGGTCTTGATGCTCCTGCTGCTAATGTCCTTAACTCTTCAGAAGAAATCCACATACTATATCCCCATCCATCTCCAAAAGGCCCCCAGAAGGCACCACTGTCTATATATTTTTCACCTATCCTGTTAATAGAACTGCTTTCTCATCCAGGTCCCAGAACTCTTAAGGCAAAGAAAAAGGGTTCTACAAGGCAAGCGGCTCTCCCTTGCTGCCAGACTGTACCTTATTTAAGACATCTTTCTGGGAGCCTAGGTAGAGATGTGGCAGGATGCGCGTTGGGCCAACATTGGCCACTGGCAGGCATGGCTGGGAGATACTCATTGGCAGGATCGCAGTGGGCTTCCCTTCACAGAGTCCTGGGAAGCAAGATGAGAAGGTGGCAAAGCCCCCTGGAGGTAAAAAAAAAAGAAAAGAAAAAAGAATAAGATAACAGGAGTCTGAGCAACAGCAACTATTATATGTATAATATTTCTGTCTGTGAGGTGCCCTTAGCATTTGCAAAGCCTCCTCCTAGCTCTATCACTGTCACGACAGGCATTTCACTAACATTTCATGGAATGACCACACCCCTCTTAAACCCTCTCTTTCCTTGTCAGATCTAGCCTCCTTTTAACCAACATGCTACTACTCCTTTCTTACAGTTTTGCCATCCTGTTCACACCTTTGAGATGTGAAACATTTTCTGTATGATATTTGCATTGCAGAGATGTAGATGAGCTGGTCCTCCAGGTGTTGGTGGACTACAACGCCCATCAGATCTAGGTATCATAGCCAGTCATCAGGACTGACAGAATTTGTAGCCCAAAAGCATTTAAATCTCTGCTGTATTAGGTTATGTCTCACAATGTATTGCTTTTATTGGGACTAATTAAAATTAAAAAAAAAATGGCGAGCAAGCTTTTCAGATATATAGGCCTCTTCAGTCACTCACTCAGACAGAATGTACTCAGCCATGTATTTTTACTCAGAGGGAGTAAGTATTTTGTGGAAATGTAAAAGAATTCTTTGGACTAAACAAGAAAGACAGACCATTTATACTTTTGTGAAAATAAACATGTTGTCTCAATCAGGAGACACGTGATGCTTACAAGCAGTGCTGTCATCAGCACTGAATGCCAAATTGAGCATACTGCATGGGCTAATAAAAATTCAACATTTTAAATCTGAGATTAATGAATCAGGCCATTAATCACACCCAGTAACTGCTTCATTCTTTCAGCCCTTGCTCTAATAGCAAATGGAGCTTAGATTTACCATTCTCCACTTCTCTTCCTATTACTGTACATATTTCTCAAGACTAGCTTTTCGTCATCTACTGACTCCAATATGTTGGCAAGCCTGCATGGCCTACTATAATCCTCAATGCCTCTCTAGTTGAATAAATTACTTTTCCCATTACTCTTAAATGTTTTAGGGACTGTCATTTCCCAGCTGCACATCAGGCAGCATGTTACAGAATTCCAACTCATTCCAAAACAACCAAGTATCTTAATGAAGAGAGAAGTGGTAGATATAAATACACAATGCTAAGTAAAATACACTGAATCTGCAGGGGGCAGGAAGAAGCCAAAATGTGTGTGTGCATGTGTGTGCGTGCACATGCTTGTGGGTATATGTAATTTTAGGAAGGCAGGAAATAAATTACCTGCATTGGAATTTGGCCAGGAGTCTACAGGATAATTTTACTCCCCTTTTATAAATAGTCCTCCTGGGAATTTTGGCAGCCACACGTGAGCAAAGCTTGTCATCTGAGAAACAGCAGGCCTAGCAGTTGTCAGTGTTGTTATGGGCTAATTTAGAAGGAAAGAGGGTTGCCTACAACAGCAGTTTTTAAAAGCCTGACCTTTAGGAGCCATTTCTATGTTGATATCTCTGCCAAGAAACCCATCTTGGCTCCTGTGGAAGCCCCAGAGCACCCCTTCAACATGCACACCATTTTCTACGTTGCAGAAAATTCAATTTTTTTGAGGAGGGTACACTGTCTGGACATGCAGGGCCTCATTACTACTCTGTGTGAAACCACAAAAATGATGTTGAATCTTAAGTTGGGGAGTTAGGACATACTGCAAGGCTGGAGCTTTACTTGAAAACAAAAATTAATAAATAGGTTCCCAAATGATTGTTTGGGCTAAGAATGGGTGCTAGTTCTGAAACAGAGGTGGGAAGTAATTAATTCTAGCAACTAGTAATTAATTATCACTGAAATCCTATGAATAGACCCAGTTATAAATTAATATAATAAAATTCCATTTCAAAAAAACTTGTGATTAATTGCATTTTTTTTCAACATCAACTTTTTGATGTTGAACATCAAACTTTTACGATTACAACTGAGATATTTATTTACTTACTCATTCAATGTATACCTCACTTTTCTCCTAGCATGGGAGGCAAAGTGGCTTACTATAATTTAAAATAAAAGTTTAGCTAAGATCTTATTTCATGAAAGTTAAAAAAATTAAATAACAACACTATCAAAAGCAGATAAGTCAAAAACAGTTCAGAATGTATTTAAGACATAATTAAGACATACAGGATAAAAACACACGACCATGTCACTATCAACACTGCTCTACTATATGATTTGGAAAATCAATCAAAGGCCTGTCTAAATCAGAAGGCCACAACCTGCTGGTGGAAACAGATCAGGGAGGGAGCCAGCTGGATCTCCTCTGGATGAGATTTTCAGTCTGAGAGCAGCCACTGAGAAGGTTCTTTTCTGTGTCTATGCCAAAAGTGCCCGTGATGGTGGTGGGACTGAGAGAAAGCCCTTCTTCACAAGGTTCTTAAAATTCTGGCTAGCTCATATAGGGAGATATGGTCTTTTGGACAGTTTGGACCCAAGCTGTGTAGAGCTTTAAAGGTCATAACCAACACTTTGAATTCTGCCCAGAAATGCACCACTATCCAGTGAAGCCAGATTTATGCGTGTTGATGTTGGTGGTGGTGTCACATGGTCCCTGCAATCTGCTCCAGTGGGTCTGCTGAAGTTTCTGAACAGTTTCAAAGGCAGCCCCATATACATTATGTAACAGGATGTAATCAAGGCATATATCACTGTAGCCAGATTATAGTTCTCAAGGAATGAGCGTAGCTGGTGCACTAGTTTTAACTGTGTAAATGCATTTCTGGCCACTGAGTCCAGGGACATGTCCAAATTGTGATTCTGAGTTTTCAGGGGGAAAATAACCTCATTCACCAGAAGCTGGATTTCAGTCCCCTGCTCTGCCTCGTGATTGACCAAGAGCACCTCTGTCTTGTCTGCATTAAGTTTCAACTTGTTCTCTCTGGACTAGTCCACTACTGACAGCAGAAACTGGTTTAGTACAGAAACAGCTTCCTTGGAGCTAGATGAGAAGAAGAGACAGTAGAGTACTTAAGAACTATAGGCTGGCCTAGAACATACCAAATCTGTTCCTTCATCTCCACAGCAAAGTCTATAGCAGTGAGTGGAGCTGTCTTTCAGGGAAGTCAACACAGAACTTCTGAATAAGAAACTCCTGATCAGCTTTGAGAAATCTCCCAGGGTACCATTAGAAAAATGCTTGCCTAGGGCAGTGATTCCCAACCAGCCATACAAATATCACCTATGGGACACAGTCCAGGTAGGGTGTAGAACCTTTCTAACACTTCTGAAGAATATGCTCCCTCTTAAACACTGTGTCATCCTGCAAGTGTGTTGTGCCATTTCCTACCAACCCTGCCTGCCATCCATTATCCATGACCTTCTGACATACTGGAAGTCACTTTGGATACTTGCTGTTTCCTCTTGTTCCTGTCTACTCCTGCCCACCAGAAAGTGTCACTGATGTGCCGATCCCTGTTAGGGATTATCCACAGTTTTCAGATACTAATGGTACTAGTCTTTTGTATCAACAAGTACAGCATTGCAACTTTATATCCTTATAAAGGATTGCAAATTATAAATATATAAACATATATTTGTCCTTCTTGGAAAAAAGAGGGCTTTTTGTTTCTCTTATGGTGGGACCCAAGTTCTTCGTTGGCATGATCGATGGGGCATCAGATATGAAAGTACCATGGGCCAGGGGGTCTCTCCCAGGGTCCTTCAGCAGCATCTGTTACTGGTAGATCTTACTTTTATCCACCATCTGTAATCTCTAGCTGAATCACAGCAAACATAGCTGCAGGCCTTTGTACTTGAAACAGACCTACGTCAGAGTCACGCAGCATTTCAGAAGCGCCTCTCTCTTCCTCTCCTTCCCCTCCCCACATTCTCTTTCACTGGAGCTCCCACTCATGTACACAGAGCTCTTTTCTATTTCATGCCCGAGTGGCTGGCTGTTTAAGCGGTCCCATGTACAGCACTAATTAGAAAAGTGAGGCCTTATACTGGGTGGGTGGCTGAGGTATTTGGACAGAGATGGCAGGATTTCATTTCTGAGCAGATCTCAGAGTGATTTTTTTTCATGATCAATATGTTGCAAAACACAACAGAGCAAGCAGCATCAGTAACCACAATGATCCTGTTCCAGTATGCGGCTTCAGGCTTGTTGTTGTTGTTGTGTGCCTTCAAATTGTTTTCGAGTTATGGCAACCCTAAGGCGAACCTATCATGGGTTTTTCTGAGACTGAGAGCGTGTGGCCATTTCCGCATTAGACTGTTATAGTGTTATTATTTCATTTCTCAACATCCTATGGAATCCTAGGGAAGGTCCCTCCCTAAACTGCAAACCCCAGGGGTCTATAGGATGTTGAAAGTGGAATAATAGCACTATAACAGTCTAGTGCAGAAATGGCCTATCTTACATTCAAGATCAAACCCCAGGATTCCATAGGATGTAGAAAGTGGAATAATAGTAATATAACAATCTAGTGCAGAAATGGCCTATGTTACATCCAAGATCATCCAGTGGGTCTCCATGGCTGAGTGGGGATCAAACCCTGGTCTCCAGGGTCACAGTCCAATGCAATACCACACCGGTTCTCCAGCTTCAGGTATGTTGTATTCAAATCAGTTCCCCCAAAACTGAGTTGAGAGAAAATGTGAGTTCCTCTTTAATTTTAATCATCTTTAATAATAAGAACCTGAAAGGTCTACTTTCCTAATGTATGCTCCTATATGAGACTGATGTGACCAAATGGAAATAGCTTTAAGGATAAGTTGGAGAAAAATGCTGGAAAAGGAATTTCTAATTTAGTTTTGCAACAGCCTTTTTTACAAAGAGCCTGGTATCCCCTGGAACCCATGCTAGGCACAATATAAAGGTTACATTCTACATGAAGTACTCTTGCTGGCTCCTCTCAGCAGGATGTAAAGATGGATGGGTAAAGCTGATATAACCATTTGCTTTGAGACAGCCTTGCTTTCAGTAAAGCAAATGCATAATTCTAAGATACAGCTTGACAAGATTTCTTTCTTTTCCCCCTGTTTTGTTTTGTTTTCCTGAAGAAATGTCCAGCTAGCAAATAAAAACAAGACACATTTGTCATTGTTGGTGAACAAGATTACCTCAGTGGCCAGATGCACACACCAGAAACACCCACATAAAAGTATTCAAAAAGGCTTGTCAGTTTAGGGTACGAAGAGTTAATATGCCTTACAATACTGTCTCCTCTATGGCTCTTTGTGGCATGACATCACCCACTCAACTGGGATATTAAATCAGAGTGAATGAAACAAGATTAGCACAGGTGCACATGAGCTCTGGTTACTCTTATCTTTCTCTTCCCTCCCACCTAACAACTGCATCAATTGCACCAAGAAGCATAAATCATAGGGTTGAGAGGAATGTGTGTAATTCTCCCTTCCAATTGGACTGAGAAATCTGGGGAGGGAGTTGGGAAGAAAGAATAATTTACGGAAAAAAACTCAGGCATCTGGAAATACTAGAAGTCCCCCATATATAACTGGAGAAATGTGCTACCTGTTACCATATGCACATATGAAATTGTGTTGTATGAAGTGAGTCCACTTCATCTGACGAGAGTAGGGAAGGGGGATATATGGCCCTCCAAATTTTTTGGACTACACCTTTCACAGTTACTTACCGCTGGCCACATGGGGTCAGGATAATGAGAGTTGTAGACCAAAGCATGTGGAAAGCCAAAGGCAACCCGCTCCCCATCTGGAAGACAGAACTAGTTATTCTGAGAGAGGCTGACATCAGTTGTGACAGGGACAGATCTATCTGCTGATATGTAGATCTGCCCCAAAGATGCAGGGGGAGGGAGTTAGGGGCTTGTGTTTAATCACAAAGGAGAGGTACAGATATAATGATGTATAGAATCCTTCTCTTGCCTGCTGCTTAATGTCCGTAGCGCCCCTTCTTCTCAGAACACTTATTAGCTAAGCATACTCTGGTACTGGGGTTCAACTAGAAAGGAAGATGCTGGCAGGGGTGAGGGGGGATAGAGGAGAGAAATGTAGATTCTGGGCAAGTGAACTGTGGATATACAAATCTGTAGTACACTTGTCACCTCCATGCCACTTTTACAGACCTTCCCTTCTCTTTCTGTATGATTCAAGTACAGCCATCTTTAAACACATGGGTGTGTGACTGTGAAGTTTGATTTGTCTGAGATCTTTAACTAGAAATGTCACAAACTGAACCTGGTACTACATGTACAAAACACATACAGTATCACTAAGCCACAGTTCCTCCTTCCTTCCTTCAATAGACATAGACCTCCTTCCATATTGAATGATACTAAATACTTAGAACGAAACCCAACAACAAACACCATTCATCACAGTTATTAGGCAGGATAGAAAATTAGGTTTTTAAAAAAGTCTTCAACTGCATGTAAGAGATAAGGAAACAGTACTATATGGTTTACAAGGGACATGTGCTGACGTATAATTCACCCACAGAATCTGCACTGTGCTGTGATTTGATTGTATATCAGGTATGCATCACTGTTCATCCACACTATGTTGTGATCTGCATTGCAGAGTGGTGTGCTTGACAATATGCTCAATTATGCTGATGCCCACACAGTGTCACAAGAGATCTCTTGGTATTTGCATGGGATTGTCCTCCACCATTTATTTAAGCAGCATCTTCCTTACGCAACAGGACAATAGCAAAAACATTGTCTGACGATACATCAGGCTGGCCAGTTTTACACTCTCATCTATTTCAATAAGACCGTGTCCATAAGTTACTCCCTTTTATTTATTTAACAAGTGTGCCTCCTTGCTTTCTACCATCTTTGCCATATAGGCAATCTTCTACCATACTTGCTTTTTCCATCTGTCTCTCTTGCATGTGCATTACAAGTTTTACCTTGCTGCATAGTGCTTAGGATGCTTAAAAACCAACACACACACACTGTAGAAGAGATGAGATCAGAGCTAAAGCAGAATAGGACATGCTGCAACTCTCCTAGCAACTCTATCTCTTCTTCCAGCTTTGGTCTGTTAGCAGACCTACTGCCAGTTTTGCACAGGTGAAAATGTTATCAAGTACACAGGGGCTCTGAATGCCAGTGAGGATTCACCAAGGGAGGCAGCGCCCATCATCTGAATTTATCTTCGGCACATATTCTGACCCAACTAGCCCTTGTTTATGAGAGACAATTCCCTCTTGTGGATATGAACTGGCTTGGGATCTATGTACGAAGTCAATTCACAGGGCGTAGAGTAATGCCCAAAGAAAATCAGTTTCAACCACGTCACACTGGAATAAATGGGTTTAATTACACAGTGAACCTGTTTAATTTTTTCCATCTGAACTGGAACTTAGACACTCCTTTCAAGAAATGAGAAGAAAATGTACAGTGATGGGACTGGAAAGGGATGGAGGGATAAGGGAGAAGGAATTGGAGCAAAACAAAGATATCTGGTGAGGAAGTGGAGGTGTGAAGCGGTCAAGGGAAGTAGCAAAGGTCCTAGCAGTAAGTCCATCACCACCATCAGAAGGAGGTCACAAGTGCAGTAGCTCTTACCTACAATTGTAGCATCAGAGTTGCTTGTTTCTCTTTAATATTAAGAAGCCAATGTAGCTTAGTGAAAAACCATCAAGGTCACAAGCAAGATTCCTGACATGACCAGCCATGATGCTATCTTTGCTATTAGCCTATGTTAACTGACCTTCTAGCAAAACAATATAAGCAGCAGGTCCCAGGTTTGTGCATTCATGGCTCTTTTCTTTGTCAGGCTATATGGCCTGGGAGTGGTATTCTCTTGGCATGAGTGGAATTAAGAGAGGGAGTGAATCTATATGTGGGAGAGTGTGGGTGGAAAGAGCTCTCAGATTTCTTCAGCTCTCTCTGGCAGCAGATCTGCCTGAAGCTTTGGGATAAGGAGCTTGTTCCTTGCCCAATTTGGAAGCCTGAGGCTGGCCAAAGCTGCCCAAAATTCCTGGGAGGATCTAGACAAGAATCCCAGCTAAACACAAACACTCCACCTGGCTGAGACAATGTCTTACACTACATGAAGGCAATGCCATAAGGAAAGGGATCTAATATGAAGAGAAATCTGGACACCTGCTTCTTTTAGAGGCAAAGCACAACAAGTACATTACAAGGGATTAAGACCTCGCAAGGCAGCACCTAGTGACCTACATTTAGTAGAGAAAGAAAAAGAACCCCACCGCTCCTGGCACAAGCCCCATTTTTAGCGATCACACTACTCATAAAGCAACCTCCCTATTTAAGCTACGTGAAGACTCTTGGAGCCATTAAGGTATCTGGTCCCAGGCCATTCTGGAGAGATTAGGACATGGTCTTAAACGACATGCAGAAGACAGAACATTTTCTTGATTACTAGTCTTTTCCTTCCTTCCTTCCTTCTTCCTCCCTCCCTTTGCTCCTCCTTTTTTATCTTTTTCTATTTTTAATAGCTAACAGGCAATGCCCAATTTACAAAAAATATTCCCTGTACTACAAGTGTTATTTCCTCTAGTCTGCACTAGCATACACATAGTAAATCAATTGTCAATATTGATCCTAGTAAACACAACTGGCCATCTTGCATGCTGTCTCTTAAACCTGTAATGAAGGCTTCTGGTGATATGCTTAGCTGCAATTTGCATTTATCACACACTCTTCGGAAGGTTGCACACACATACTGTAATCTTGCCTAACACCCAATAATGTAGGCAATGGTTGGACTACTCCATCATTAAGCTAGATAATGCTTTGAAACAGTTTTGTTCTCCACTCCCCACTGTCATTTAACAGAAACCGGGAAGGAACTTGGAAGGAAAACTTAAAGCTAAAAACAATGCATACTACTTCCTCTTTCCTGGCCTGGAAAACAAAAGCATCTGGCAATTCATACAGAACCCCTATACTGAGGTTACAATTAATATTTTAAATCTATGAACATGACAATCATATAAAGATAATTATCACTTAATTTCAGACAGGGGACTTGTTTATGGCCACCAAGAAAATTAACACCAGAGATGATATATCAGCTCAGTGTCTCTTTGAATGGGAGTGATTCTGCTTTTAACAAAGTTCAAGCTGCTGCTCCATTAAGAAAGTTGACAGAGATAGCAGGAGAGATGGGTATGATTTAAAAATGCAAAAAGAATTAAAACAAACTTCATATTTAGGAACACTTAAGAGGCAAGAGTGAAGGAATCAGTTTCCTGCTATAATAAATGAGGACAATGTACAATTCACCAACTGTGAATGTGCCCACCCACCTAGTGCTTTTCACAGTCTGCAGACATTTACTACAGAATCTCACATTTTATGCTGAATTCAGATTTATTGCTTATAACTTTAGGTCATCAAATTTAATGTGAAGGGGGAGCCTTTCTACCCTTTTAGTTAACAAAGCAAGCTTGAAAACAGAAGGGTAGCACGCCTGCAAGGCATGTTGACTAAAAGGCAAGAAGTTCCACATTTGTTTTCTCACATACATTTGCTAAGTATATTTTTGTAATATAAGTCAGCGAATTATCTTTTTTAACATACAGGGTTAACAATATCATGTATCTGGGTCAGCCTATTCATCTGGTTATGAATATTATGATGACATTGTACAAACAGAATAGTAAATGGTTATCTTTTAGGCCATCTAATATTGTTTGTTACTGAAGACACTTTGCAGATCTGTCAATGAAAATACTAACTTCAAGTTACAGTGCTAATACAATTTAAATTGTTAGCCATGTCATCAAGGAGAGAGAAGGAGAGAATGATTCATTTATTCATTTTTCTTCTGAAGTTTCTTATGCAGATGTTAGGTTATTGAATCCAAAATCCAAGTCTTACCCAATCTTTCTTCTGGGTGTATATTTTAAAGAGAATTTTTCATACTAGTAATCACACTATCTTCAAACGCACATTGAAGGAAAGTATTTCTGGATCCCTTAAGACATACTGCAGCTAGCATGTAACTAGCAGAAATGGTTAATATTTTTTTATTGTGAACAAAGGATTGTTTGTTTTTGTAAAATTGGAGACTGCAGATGAGAAAGTATCACTCTGTTTACTTCGAACTTGACTTGAAATTTGCCTTGGTAAGCTGTCAGCTATTTCCCATTCTTTGCCACTGATCCCAGTTGAAAAGGTTGATATATTTGAAAAAAACTATGAAAAGAGCTATAGAGTGATGCCTACTGCCTTGAAAGAGGCATTGGTACACCATTTTGGAAGACGTCCAACTTGGTTCCTATGGTTTGTGGTAACTACCAATACCCTCCCTTTAAAAGAAATTATCAGAGAGGACTATGGTGGCACACCTGCAGATATGCTGGGATGAGACCAATTATCTAGACCACTGATGGGTAAACATGAGCATGTGCCTCCCTGCTTTTTATGGTCTCTTTGGGATACTAGTCCTGGAATTCAGATATGAGCCAATGATTCCGAGCTGAAGGCACATACTTTATCCATCAGGGGTTCCCAGATTGCTGATTGAATAAACAACCGTTTACTAAGTTGAGCTACAAAGTATATGGGTAGTACTGTTATGTAACTACAGGCATAGTTCTGGAAGGACCCACATAAATCACATGGTTAATATGTCAATTCAGTTGTGAGAACACCCCCTTAAAGACATTTGTAGTGTCTTGGCCACAGTATCAGAACCCCTTGTAGTCTTAAGTATAGTCAGCCTTCCACATTTGCAGGTTTCACTTTTGCAGATTTGATTATTCACGGAATATTTGCTGTCACCGTTGCTGCCTACCTATGCCATTTTTAATAGGAACGGCAAGCCTTGTGAGACTGAGAAACTGCGAGCAAGGCTTGTAAATCCCTATCAAAAATGGTGTGGGGCAGCAGTGGAGGTGGCAGTAAGCCCCACTAGCCACCCACTTCTGCCTTGTGAAGTAATCCTGATGCCTCGAAGGAATTCACAGTGGACTGAATATGGTGATCATACTTTTTTGTATGTTAAATATGGTTTGGGAGGGTCTAGAGTTATTCACAGTTTTTCCACTTTCATGGGGGCCCTGTGCCCCTAACCCTAGTGAATGTGGAGGGATGACGACTGTACATTCATCTTCACATGACAGTGAGATGTTATTTTTATCTCCTGAACATATGAAGATGACACAACAAGACTACTCAAGACAAAACATGAAATCTATGGGAGAACAACCACTGCCTATACTCCAAAGGAATACAAGGGCAAAGCACTGACATGCCAACCATGGGCTTTCTGCAGTTTCCCCCAGGAGCAACGCTGAATTGATTCAGCCATGGTTTATCAACTTCTTAGCAGGTAGTAGTTGGTAGCAGCTTTCAGGAAGAACTTCCTAAGAGTCCAAACAGACTTCTTTGGTACCCTTGAATCAGAAGTCAATAAAACTGGACTTGAAAATCACAGGTTAGCATTCTTCTCTGATTGATCATACAAACTAATACAAATATTGAAAATATAATATGCAGATTCATTTGCTTGAGAAACACTGTTCTGTTTCATACTGTGGTGCTTATCGGCTGTTTATATTCAAGTGCTTAGCCTGTTTTTTTATCATGAAGAAATCATTTTATTACACACACACAGGCACAGAGAGAGAGAGAGAGAACAGATCCTCTTCCTTTGTAAATATTGCCATCTTTCACAAATGCGGTTTTAATTTTGTTCTTTGTTATTCTCTCTTCCTCTTTCTGACCACTATTCAATTAGATGGGTATTATCTATTTCTTCATTCTACTCCTCTCCACTATTGGTATTTTCATGATTATCTTTTTTAATTGATTTGGGTTTGTTTTCCCTCTTCCTTATCACATCTTCTGTTCAAGCTTTCTCTCTCATGGCTACTTCAATTTTCAAAAGTAGTCATTTTATTTATTTAATTTATTTATTTATTGCTGATTGTTTGGTGACACTTTATTTTTGACTTGTCTATCATTCTCTTTCTAGTCTCTGATGCTCAATTTCAGCATAAGCAAGGAGCATCTGCAAAAGGCTTTCTACGCCCCTTCCATTTTTTGTTCATCATATCCTCCTTTGCACCTTCCCCCTACTATTAATCCTATCCCTTCATCTCTTACCCTTGTGACATCCTCTTTTTCTTCTATTGGTTTTCTTTCCTGTTTTGGAGAAACATACCAGCAACTTCAGTAGCTTCATCTGTTGTTATTGTTGTTGTTGTTGTTGTTGTGTGCCTTCAAGTTGTTTCTGATTTAGGGTAACCCTAACGTGAATGTCTGGGGCTGAGAGTGTGTGATGCACCCAAGGTCACCTAGTGAGTTTCCATGGCTGAGTGGGGGAATCGAACCCTGGTCTCCAGAGTCATAGCCCAATGCTCAAACCACTATACCACACTGGCTCTCAGCTTCCCTTATACCTCTATACACCCACAAATATGCCTCTTTCTTCATCTTCTCCCTTTCCTTCATACTGCTTTGGCTCCATTGTCCTTTGTTTTCCTATCATTCTCTGTAAAGATTTCACATATTTCTGGAGTTGTAGGAAATGGCATCTCCTGTATCCTAGTGATTATGATAATCTGCTAGCTCTGGTGTCCAGAAAGAAGCCCACACCATTTTAAAGCAATGTGATTGACTGTGGCTAACCTCGGAAATGACAGAAATTCCCCCTTACTGTTTTCACACAGAAAACAGCCTTTAAGTCAGTGTGTTGTATCTCCAAGATGGCCACACAACGCAATTTTAAGATATTGTATACCAGTATGTATAGTTTTATATGTTTGTATTACATTCCATTTTGACTTTAACAAAAGGTCATTATTAAAAAAAAAATGACATACACTGACATATTTTTAAAAAATTAAATTCTAAAACTGGATTCACATTAAGATAACTGTTCAAGATGACCTTCTAGCCATCTATAGGCTGCCAATGTTCTTGGCCATATACCTGTGGTTTCTGGTCTTTTTACGGGTAGCTGCAGTTCATCCTATCTTTTCAGGTAGAAATTCCTCTCAGTTTGAGGAACAAGGCCTTTTTTAAAAAAATGTTACCTATTTTCCCCCTACTGAAGTTTTTCGTAAGCAACCGATGTGTTGAATACTACCCTTAAATATCAGGAATAAGTAAACTCTAGCTATTGTGGCATTAAAGACAGTACACTGGTTATCTAGAATAGCCCAGTTTCTTCATGCTTTTTTTCCCCTTTAATGTAGGCAGAAAAGCTAGTTCAACATCACTATGCAGTGATGTGCAACCAGCCCTTGCAGCTTGCATTGTCGCATGGATCAACTGAACACCAGTCCTGCACCAATTTAGAACAAAGCTGCATGATCCAGACAAAAGGCTTGCTCAGTCGTTGGAGCGCTCACTGTGCCTGCATCTGTACGGCTCACACTTCACAGTCTATTAATTTGGAGAACAATGTGGCACCAATCCTTCCATCTGTTTCTTGTCATACCAAAGTTGTATCAGTGGAGACAATAGGTGCAGCCAGCCGTAGCTTTCTTTGCAGGCCCCATGCATTTTTACTCTATTCTTCTTTAGGTGAAAAGGTATTTTCATCTATGCCTTGCAACCAGACAAACGCCTACCTTGGATCAAATTGAGTGGAGTCAGGAGAAATATTCCCTCAGCCGGAAGGAGCTGTGACAATTTGGGTTTGCTCTAGTTAGCTCACAAATAATCCAGTTTTCTGCTTTTCGTGTCTTTCTTGGACAGCAAATAATTAATTAGTACTGAAACATTATTTTCTTTTTGTGCTAAGTAGGAAAAAAGGGGCTCTGTATTTATTGAAGCGAAAATTGCGGTATCTTTTTAAAACGGCTACTTTGAAAATAAGGGATTCCCCCAACTCCATGGAGCATCAAACCACCTGCTAGGGAAGTTGGGTGATAAAATTTAAACCTAAGAGGAACTAGAGGTGCTAAAGGGCATGTACCCTAAAATAGGATTTCACCCCAACCCACATGCACCTGACAGAAAGCCACAGCACAGCTGTTGTCCTGAGGTGTTGTGTGTTGATATGTGACTTCTCTTGCCAGCTCCTGCAGCAGACTTAAAAACTTCTGGGAGGAATACAGGCAACTGTACTCTCAAACGTGCAGCATCTTCTCACCCCTGCTGATTCTCTCCGCCCTGAACGAGTCTTTCCCAAGTTGCTGGTGCCATAGAGATTTTGTTTCATAAGTGTGAAACAGAAGAACGAAGGGTGCTTAGTGGCAATGCTTTAACTCAGTTGAGCACTGCATCCTGCAATACTAGGGGTGAGAGTCTTGAAAAGGTGTAGCACTTCCTCCCAATCCCAGATTTTCAACACATACCTATGGGTGAGATAGGGACTGTAATCCACATTAATGACTCTTGGACATGGAATCGGGGTGTTACTTCTTTCTGAAGCAGAGCACAAGAGTTTATGTATGATCTCAGGTATGTGGCATTATTACCTCTATCCCTTCATTCCTCATCTGTGATAAAGAAATAGTTTTTGTTTTTAAAAGATACCATACTACTGTAATGTACGGAACCAATGAATATTATAGTAATAGAAATAATCTAATGTACTGAGAAAGAAAAGATGCAGCTCAGTTCACAGAACAAATCCGAATAAGCCTTCCTTATGCTTATAATTAAAAGTACTTTGTTTTGTGATGAACTGGGGCAGTTCTCCTCACACAGGCAAATTTTTCACCAATAACAGCAAAATGTGGTCGGCTGAGATATTCAATTAAATGCATAGAATATAATTGTAAAACCATTTTAAAACACTCTCCTATTTTGTGTTCACTCCACCCCAAAAGTCAAAACCATATTACTACCAAACCATGGGGAATGAAGGCATTGTTATTTTCTTCTTGTTGTTCAATAAGAACTAATTCATTAATCTTACACTAGAAGAGATGGACACTGAACAAAGTGAAATAGATAGATTGCATCCCAATGTTAACAACACTTCCACATTACAACCCCTGAGGTAAATCCCTAAAGAATCCTCCCTTATTTCCTTTAGCATCTATTTCATAATGAAAATGTGTGCTGGGGGGGGGTCACTTTTGGAAATCATAGTCCTTGAAAAATCTTAGTCCAGCCTTAGCAAATTCCATTGCTTTCACAATTTTACCTCCTTTTTGCTAAAGGTTCTGCTGTCTGCTACCCGATCAGATCTGTTAAGACAACAGCCCAGATTTTGTTCTTTTGTCTCTACACAAAGCAGAGTTCTTGAGCATGAATGGTATGCTTTGGTCACATGCAAAGTCCTGCTTAGCTTAGCTTTGACACAGAAGAATTGCTACTCTTTTACATAGCTGAACAAATTGGAGGAAAACACTGACACCACTTCCAGGGCTGCTTCACATCTGACATTTTTTCCTGCATAGGAATCATTCATTTTTGAGTAGGAAAAAAAAGAAGAAGCTAAAAACGAAAAGGTGAAGGATGTAGGCGAGTATGCTATTCTGCTAAATGTACTCAGTCTCTGGTGAGATTAGGATAAGGAAGAATGGATAACTAAAACTGGGCTATTGAATCAGACCAAAAATAGCAAAAATAGTATTTTAATAATGCTTACGTCCACTCTCTACTGAAGCCCATGCATGGGGCAGGGACACTTGGCAGCGTTTTCTCCCCCTTACAGGATTAGTGAAAGGCAGGTTTGGCTTCCTTCCTCAAGTAACAAATGGTGCTCCACTCCTTATATCAACTCAATTAGCTCACCCATTGCTGGACAATGGCCAATTCTACATAATATCCTTTTTTGTATTATCAGAGCAGCCAGAATGTTCAGCACATTTCTAATGCAGCCTCGCTGGCCCCTTGTGCAAGGGCAACATTTGCTGTTTCACCAGAGCCAAACACTGACCTTTTTATGGTGGTCAAAGCAGTATTCTGAAAGAAATTTGGCACTTTCTCTTAGTCTCTTCTGAGAGTGCCTCCTCTGATCCCTCACGTTAAATGGCTTTAGGATCTTACCTCATCAAGTTCCTATTTGAATTCTATTACTGCAGTGTAAAGGCTCGGTAGGTCGTTACAGCTGTTTCTCCTCCCAATCCTCTGTTATATCGATTCTCACTGATCTCCCTTTTCCTGGCCTTGCCACGGCTGTCATGCTACTCTTTTGCGGGCACCATGACCATCATCAGGGTATCTATTTCTCACTTCAGTTCTACAATGATTATTTTCTGTTTTCCCCAATCTGGATAATCTGAAAGCAACAAACCTCTCCCATAATCATTATATTTTCTGTCTCTCTCTGTCTGAATGCATACTATTTTTTTTAAGAAGCTCAAGAACTGTCACACCTGAGTGAATCCAAAATGTACTAAAAGAGAAGAAAACTTAGGGCCCCTTCACACTACACTGTTTTAGCACTATGACTCCACTTTAACTCCCATGGCTTTAACTCCCTATGGAATCCCAGGAGTTTGTAGTTTGGTGAAGAACTAGAGGTGGATGATAATCCTGAATACTCTTCCCTAAACTGCTAATCCCAAGATTCCATTGGCTGGAATCAGTGCAATTAAGGTGGAATCATAGCACTATAACTGTGCAGTGTGAAAGGGTTCTTAACTTCTCAACAGTTTGAAAACTAACATCCAAAAGATACAGCAAATACTCTGACTGTACTTATCGCAGAAACTAACATCTGCCCAACAGAAGCCATAAAGACTCCACATTCACTGTCCTCAGCCAACCATCTCTCAATTTTGAACCTTTGCCAAGCCTGCTACATTTCTTAAAATGCTCATATAAGTAGGCAAGCAATCCTTTGTTGTATGTTTGTTTTCTAAAAGACTGGCCAAGGACAGTGCTGAAGAATTAACCTTGCTGGTCCAGATTTTCCTCTGGTTAATGTTGCTCACCAGGACAAGCTTTACTGGTTCTAAGTAAAGAAGAATGTGTCATATCCATAAATGACCTATTACTAATAGCATCATCTCTGAACTATGCATCTCCTGACATAAAAAAAGACTTCCAACGCCCGATGTAGGAGGATACTCATTTTGTAAAGAATGTAGGATTGAGGGGAAAGTTTCCTGATTCTACCATTTGGCAATGTAGGTCATTCTAGTTTTTAGAATTGTTTTTCCCTCCTTACCTAACTCTACAAGTAAAATGCTCCTGTCATGGATCATTCCCAAATGTAGAAACACAGTAAGAGTAAGAGTAAGAAACACACACACACACACACTAGTGAGGATAGCAGAGTGTTTTTTTCCTAATGGCTTCTGTCTTTATACTCTCTTTCTAGAGATTATTTCTGTCCCCACTTTCTTTTTCCTCCATCTGCACATCCTCTTGTGCATTGCTGCCTTCTCTAGAGTGACCTCTAAAAAAAGGCAGCAATGAGTGTACAATGCTTTTTCATGCATAAAGATGTCCCCAGGAAATTTCCACCGCTCCCTGCCCCTCTGTCCTGGAGAAGTGAATGTGTGGTGGGTTACATAAGAAAGGAAGAATCTGCCTTCATCCACTAAGCTCCCTATTGCACTCCAGCTTCAGGGTTTTCCAACTCAACAGTGAAATTAAACATTTTTTTTTAAAGTTCCAGCCTTCTGAGTCTAACATGAAGAGGCAGTTCCCCTGAATTTGAGTGGAGGACTATGAGATTGCATGTGTAGAGCCAGAGAGGGATGGAGACCATTTCCGCACGAGACTGTTACAGCACTATGATCCCACTTTCAAAATCCTATGGAATCCTGGGGTTTGCAGTTTAGGGAGGGGCCGGCTACAAACCCCAGGATTCCATAGGATGTTGAAAGTGGGATCATAGCGCTATAACAGTCTTGTGGGGAAATGGCCTTAGACAACCATCACCACTAAATGCCCATTTCCTTGCAGCAGAGAATAGAGAGATCCTGAAACAGCTGCCAATTAATTTAGGGGGCGGGGAGGGAGGGACAGAGAGAGGGAGGGAGACAAGAATACTCTACCACATTGTTGACAGCCCAGTTCTCGGCATGCTTCACAGAGGTATATCTCATACATGAGATTTCTGCATGCATGCATGCATACTTCAGGATTGATACTCCTTTCTTGCATCCTTACACAGGCAGCAAAATGAGAACCCAATCCTCCATTACTACCACTAACACCCTAAATTTGTGCTGTAGTTCCCTAAGTCCAGTGTCTGCAAGATACCACACACGCACACATCACTGCATATTCCAAAGCAGAAAGAGGTTCAGTCTATGAAAACTATCCCTCATCCAATCCCTTTCTCCATTTACTTCTCATGCACCTCCCCACCTACAAGAAAAAACAATAATCAGAATCCAGGAGACTAACCTCGCATGTCCCTGCTCTCCTTCATCCGTCTCACCCTGATTTTCAGCTTCATCTGTCCCTTGTGCATGTCTGGCCAGAACTGGTCCTCAGAGGGAGCAATCATAATATCCAAAGGCATCCAGGCAGCTGGGTTGTGTCTCTCCAAGAGCTAACTCCTGCCCTCTGAAAACAACAGCTGGCAGAGACGGGAGAGAGCCTCCTCTTTCCAAAAAAAGGGGGGAAGGGAGAGCTGGAGACACCCTGAGATCCAGCTTTTAGTAGAAATGAAAAGGGGAGGAAGGGGGAGGGAATGGGACAGAAATATTCCTGCTCCTTCTCAGCAGGATTATTCTCCTTCTCTCTTCATTCCCTGATGTGCAGCACCAACTCCAGTGAGCCTGAATGAGCTCAGCACATGAGCAACAGCCGTGCTGATCTACCAAGGAGCAGTCATAGCTAACGGGTCAGGCATGCAACCGCATTCCTTACTCAGCACACAGACATGCAGTTTAACTCAAGGGCTACGCTACTGGCATATGGTTTGCTCAGCTGCTTAAAGAGACAACATCCCCCTTTTTCCCCTGCCAACACCCCCACACTGGTGCTATTCCAGAATTGTCCACCACGAACAGCAGCCAGCAAGGGCAAGAGAAGCTACTCTGGTGTGTTTTGTTTTGACAGGTTAATATATCTGCATGGTAATATGAAGCTTTGGAATGTCATGCAGCCCTGTTAATTCACTGGCTGCATGTTCTTTGTCTCTAGTCTCAAATCAGTGGCAGAAAGCAGGAGGTATAGCAGACATTGTATTAGCTTCAGCTCACAGACTGACCACACTGTTCTGACACAGTGGCCTCATACTGTACAGAAGTAAACACAGTTCTCAGATGGGGGGTGCTTTGTAACTCCAAATGGAGAAGTAAAACTTTACTGCCTCTATTTCACTGCCTTTGTTCCCAGTCAACTCATGGCCAGGATCAGGAGGAAAGACTCAAATCACTGCTTGTCTTTTTGGAGTGGTGCAGGTCTTCGGGCATTTCTGCTGATTTTCAGCAGCAGTTTTGCCAGTGGCAACAAATGGGGGAATCGGGGATGCAAAAGGCTTGGGGGTTCCGACTTAGTATAGGAAGTTTCCCATCTTCCTGTCTTGTGAGCCCACACATGCTTGTCACTCCTGGTCCACTGGAGGCTGCTTCCACCCTCCCTTTCTATAGCCACCCTCCATGATTTCAGATATGATAGTCTGCAAATCTACACTCTGCTCCACTTGCCTGTTCACTTCATGCTCCTTGGTGTCTGTGCAGTTAATACAATGGAAATAGAGGGATAGGGTGATGCCTTGGCACAATTACCAGCTCCTGTTGAGTCTGCACTGTTGCTCTGCTAAATGCTTCTAATACCTAAATTCCTGGATCAGTACTTTGTGTGGAATATGGTGACCATGCTGGTGCCCTAGGAAGGCCTAGTAAGACCTCCTAGAATTGATAACTGAAAGACCCTGTGAGGAGATCTGCATTGGCCAAAGGTGCCCTTACCCTCCTCCAGATTTCTTGGTATTCTTTAACACACATCTCTGTGCTGCTTTCTAGGTCTCTGTATTACCAAATCATTTTTTGTTTCTATGGAAAACTGTACAGGATTAGATGTACTGGATAGGACGCTTTGTCTCTTTAAATCCAAACATTTAGAAGGACAAGGAATTCAACGCTGAACTGTTTCATGGGAGTTCAGTGTTTTTCCTTAACAATGACATCACTTCAGATGAAATCACCAGTATTAAATGAACCCTCCCACCTTCCCTCTCTATGATTGGAACCAGTGTTCTAATGAGAGTCGTTATTGTAACAAATATGGGGCTGGTTATTTTCACATGTGAGTTGGAGTTTAGAGAGGCATGCATGTGTGCGTGCACACACAAAGTGTTTGAAACAGAGGCAATATATGGAAATATGAGATGCTCTCAGGAACTATAAGGGCCTGCCTCTCTTGCTCAATATGTTGTGCCACTGTACTACAATGGAACTGGAGCATCAGAATACCACTTTAGATGGTACTGCATATGCTTTCCTAATATTTTGAAACCAGGTAACATTTTCAGTCTGGAAGCCTGTAATGCCTAAAGTCACCAGATGTCGCCTGGCCTTGGAAGATAAGCAGGGTCATCTCTGGTTAGTACTTGGATGGGAAACCACCAATGAACACAAGATGCTGTAGGCTATATTTCACAGGAAGGAACTGGCAAAGCCAAGTCTGAGTAAACCTTACCTAAGAAGACCTTAACAAATTCATTGGGTTGCCATAAGTCTCAAAATGATTTGAAAGCACATTCACACACAAACCTGTTTCTAGTTCATTTACAAAACATGGCTTTCTTAAACTATGCGTAGGGGACTTCTCCAGCCATTTCATCCTGGTGTTATGGCTGGGAGGCTTTTCACAAAAAACATCCCATATTTCTTTTTAAATGTTTTATGGTAGAATTTGTCTTGAAAGTGTGAATGGTTCAAAAGTGACCATTCCCATCCCTGCGTGCTCCCAACAAAAGCCATCATAAATACAACAATGAGGCAAAAGATAGAGGTAATAATATGAACAAAAGGACTGGGAACTGAATACCTAAGCTACAGATACCACAAATGGTACATACCAATGGAGAAGTCATGACACAGCAAAGCTTCACTCATCTGTCTTTAAAAGGGGAATATACAGAGTTCGTCTGTCTGTGAATTTCACTGCTTGTTTTGTCTTGCATTATTAAATTCCTTGGAATAGACACTCTCTTTTGTCAAGGCTTCCTCTGCTCTTTGCTTTGCATGTAAGAACCAAGTGCAGTGTGTAGATATTTTAAGAAAAAAGGTGTCTCTGGTTGCACCTTTGCAGTGCACCTCCTTCTACCATGTAGGCAGTAGTGTCTGTGAAAATAGTACTACAGCTATTGCTTGCAACAGAGTACCAAACATGCATGCAGAATATAAATATAAATACACAGAGAGAGAGAGCACACAGCTTGTGATAAGTTCTCCATAGATATGGGAGAAAAACATCAAAGGTGTCTGCAGTACTAACAGGCATCTCCCTAAGTACCTCCTATGCCTCCTCTCTCACCCATCCTTTTGCTTATGTGTGTGTGTGGGGGGGGTGCACTGAGTCTGTGGTGCTGAGAAGTCAGGGTCTGAGCCATCTTTAGCTGACCAGACAGCAGCTGGTAGAGGAGGAAGAGGGCAAGTGGTGGGTTTTTAAAGGGTTGCACAGCCTGACTGGAGCTTTCAAAGGGGAAGGTTCCTCCAGAAAAGAAGCACTTGAGGTGGGGGCAGGGGCAGGGGCTGGAGAAACTTGCAAAGAATCAAATCCATGAAAGCAAAACTGGGAAATGCGGAGGGCCAACTGTACAGTGCTATAACTGTGTAGCATGAAAGGGTCCAAAGTCTGTAGAGTGCCCCTCTAGTTCTTTCCCCCTAACACTACTACTGGATCTTGATTTTGATCCATGGGTTACAAAAGTATGGTTTGGTATGTCTGTGTAGTGGGTGGAGTCCACTCAAAATAACAATTATAGAACCAGAAAAACATCTTCTGATGACAGCATTATTAAACTGGATACTATAGAATACAAAACCCAATTTGCACATTCAGTTGACCTACTTTGGTTCCTCTCTCTTTCGCGCTCGCTCTCTGAATGAAGCACTTCAAAAAAAATAAATCTAAGATTTCAGCCAACAATTACACTTCCTGGTAGTCACTCACTTTGAATATGGGTGAAAAGTAGCTCTAGCTCTACCAGCAAACATAGCTATCATCCTCATTATTCTTTCTGCTTCCTGCTTTTACCTAAAATGGAGCATGGAGTTCTAACTGTGCAGGAGGCCCCTATCCCTCTTATTGTGCAGCCTCATCTTAGTTTCTCTTCCCACCCTCCTTTCAAGAAGAGAAGGGTGCACCTTGTTCACACAGACCCCCCTTCCAGTTGTTAAGAGGAAACACAGGACTAAAGCAGGGGACACAGCTGTGTCCAACACAGTGCTTGTCAAAAGTCCAGATTCAGCCAAAACGAATTCTTCAGTTTCAGTGGCTGGTAAGGGGAATGGTAAGGAGCTTTTAAGGCTACCACACCTTATCCTGGAGACACCATTTATTTCTTGAATGACAAACGAGTTGGATTTTATGACTGTCTTCATCTTCACACTCTTTCAAGTAATTTCTTCACTACAGTTCACTTTCAGTTTGGCAAGCCATTTATTCATTTTTTTATACTGGATTTGTGTTTGCTCTATTCTTTCCAGTGCTCCATTAGAAGTACATGTTATGTCCCACGCACTTGCTTCATTCCAGGCAATCTGATCTTGTCACAGAGAGACTTGCAATTTGTAGTCCTGTACTGAATATATACGCCTACAACAGTTCTATTCTGTAGGACTTTGCCCATGGGTATAGCTACTGGGAGATGAGAGAATTCCCCATCTAAGAATTCTGCCTTCAATAAAATTTTCCTTCAGTACCCATGTTTCTAGAATTGCATTGTGACATTATGAAAACTGTTCACATGTAGAACTCTTGTGTATTTGCTGTTTTCATATTCCTTTGGAATTCTGCCTGCTCCGTTTCTTTGGATACTTATACTGTATTTCTACAAGCTCCACTGAAGTTTTAGGTTCCTCTAATGCTAGAAATTTAGAGACTGATGGAAAATTTCTTATTTGGGAGCAATACCTTTATTTTGCTCTTAGTACACCTAGGGGCTGGTCTGTTTCCTTTTAAAATCCTTCTAGAAAAAAATGACCATTTTTAAATGCTTTTCAAGGAAAACATCACTTTGCATTGTAGGTATATGTGCCTTCAAGTCACCTATCAATATGGCGATTGCCTGGATTTCATAGGTTTTTCTTAGGCAGGAAATATTCAGAGGTGGTTTTGTCAGTTCCTTCCTCTGAAACGTAGCCCATAGCACCCGGTATTTGTTGATGGTCTCCCATCCAAGTCCTAACTCAAGCTGACCCTTCTTAGCTTCCAAGTTCAGACTGGATCTGTTTATTTATTTTGCTGTATTTCATTTCATCTGAATGCTGCCCTTCTCCCAGAAAGGAACCCAAGGCAGTTTCCAGAAGGAGCCAATTTAAAAACAAAACAAAACAAAAAACCACACACATACAAAAAAAGAAACCTGAGCAATAAAATTTTAAAAACAATTAAAATCCCTACATAAAACAACATAAAATCATTTAAAAAGACATACAAAAGTTTAAAACATCCAAATAAAAGCTTCCCTGCTTATACAGTAAAAGCCTGCTTAAACTAAAAGGTTTTTGGCTGCCAGTGAAAGGAAAGCAAGGAGGTAGCCAGCCTGGCCTCCCATGGAAGGGAGTTCCAGAAGCTGGAGCAACCATTGGAAAAGACCGTGTTCTCACCAGGCAAGTCTGTCAGAAAGCCTTCCCCTGCAGATTTTAAAACTCTGGCAGGTTCTGGTGCTTTTAGGGTATTGTTACCCGTTTGTATAACAGAGCAGCAAAATATGTGATAAAGATGGCCACTCATAATCTGTCTCCACAGACAAAACTTTACTCTTGCAAAGTGCAAAGGGTGATATTTTGTATACATATCCTTCCCTGAGAGTAAGCAGAGCAACATACTAGAATAGAGCTGAAGCCCAAATACAGAAATCAGGGTTACTGTTCATATTATCCTCTAACTCAGAGCTTTCCAAACTTTTAATGTTGGTGACACACTTTTTTAGACATGCATCATTTTGCAGCACAGTAATTCAGTTTTACTAGCAAACTGGAGGTTAAACTAACCCCTTTTAAGAGATACAGACACATACATAAATTGTAATAACAAAATGTATAGGGACACAACATTATCTCATGAAAACCTTTCATGTATTTTTAAAAATATATGATTTATAAATAATAACATACATTTTCCAAGATTGCAGGCGACATACCCACACACTTAGGTGACACACTGATGTGTCATGGCACACTGTTTGAAAAGCTCTGTTCTAACTGATGGAAGAAATAGAAAACAACCCATGCTGACTCAAGGTTAGTGTAAAATTCTCAGGAGTTATCTTGGGGCAAACCTACCACACTTTGGAATTAAATTACATTTAATTCATTGGCATAAGGTAAACAAATAGGAAACCCTCAGGCAGTTCCTAAGGTGTGGGAAGAAGCCTTCAGGACAGCTCCTTGTGATTTGTGCAAGTGTTCCACTTCTGAAGGCTTCAAGCTTATGTACGGTAGTGACTGGGAAGTTATCACTCTCCAGTTGTTGCTCAAACACAACCTCATCATGCCTGACTATGGATTACATTGGCTTGGTCTGATGGGAAGTTAACTCCAATACTATCTAGAGGATTGCATGTTCCCCAGCCCTGATGTAGGGCTGCACAATGGTGTGACTGCTAGCCTGACATTCCAAACCATGAGAATTATTCCTTTTTCCCCTAGGCAGAGACTAGTCCCCCACCCTCACCCCAGCACAAATCTATAGGAGGCTTGTAAATGTGTGTTTCAAGAAAAGGGTACAATATGTTCACTGTATTGAACAGATGGCTCTGAATGTAAGTAATTTTTGGTATTTGCAGAAGCTCCTGTGGATGTAGGCAAGCCTTCAGCCTGTTCAACAGCGTATGCAGGCAGACCCTGGCACAATTAAAAACTTGCAACTTCCCTTGGAAAATGGCCAAAACAAATAAATATTGAATGAAAAAAAATCTTTCTGTAATAGGTTTCAGTGACAGCATTGGCTGTTCTCAGAGCCAGCTCTTTGTGAATCAACTATATAAAAGCATTCAGTGGGACGGTATGCCCAGGTTCTTCTCCCTACAGCTCTCTCCTGTGTAACTTCTGAGCAAGGGAGCAACTGAGACTGTATTTGCATAAATCAAATATCATGCATATTCCACTGTACTCAAGGGTAAATCTGCTGCTGCAAAGTCATTGCCTTCCTTTTTAAAGACCAAAGTACTCAAAGGAAGTGTAACATAATGCAGTATGACAATTCCAAATCAAAATAAGCTGCACAGTAAGAAATATATAACAGATGACATTAATCATAAAAGTTTTGTCAACTGCCAGGAATGCATCTGCGCATTTAAATTAACTACATCCATTTCAATTTTACCTCCTCCCTTCCACTAATACTTATCTAACTTGATCACGTCTTTTGTAACAGAAGTTCACAACAATTAAGACGATGAGATTAGCTTCTAAACCTATATTGATTGACCAGTGAAATCACTTGCATCAGAGACAAAGCCTCTCTCACCACTGAAGTACAATCCTTCTCCAGAGCTACTAGTGTGTGAGCAATCTGTCACCCATTCATTAATAAAGGTATTCACTCATGACATTTATTTATTGCCTCTTTACTCACCAGGGCTTTCAATTTTAATCTCCCTCCCCCACAAAAATCATATCTCAAACATACATTATTTGCATATTTTGACATTTGGCTTCATCGTCCTAGAAAGATATTTCTTTAAAGATTTTTGTTGAGATCTTCACCACATGCTAAAAATGGTTATCAAATGCCAGATCAGAGGAGAGCTCACAGATTTGGTATCCTCTTGCCTTGGCAAAGTAAAATTAAAGTGTCTTTATTTTTGTTGGTTTTCTAGAACTGGGCTGGAGGTGGGGGGAGAGAGAGAGGGACAGGGACAGGGAGAGAGAGAAAGACCTTTGTGTGAAGGGCTTAGATTATGTCCCACAAAGCAGCTGGACAGACTTCAGTTTGTTGGGAGACAGCCAACTCAAGGCAGCTTATCAGATTTGTCTTTAGAGGAGCTTTTACAAAAAGATGTTCACCACCAGAAAAATGCTCCACTTTCCAGATCTATCACAACCGCAATTGACATTTTTTATATCTTACAGTGGGGGACAAGACCTGAGAACCAAAGCCAAGTAATGGCTCATAAACTAAATACATAGTTCTGCCTCTGGGTTATTAAGAAGTGGTGTTTAACATGTAAAGAAATGTACCAAATCTAAAGGCTTACTTGAAAGCCCTACCTACACTCACAGATCCCTCCACCCAAGGTGGGGTTTAGATAGTGATTATCTATTTGCAAGGAAACTGAAATTCATGAAGTGTTTAGAAACTCTCCTATCAGTTCACAGCTTTGGGACTGAATTCTGGCACTGGTAACAGGACCCCTGGCTTTCTGTGGTTCACTCTGGAACAAATCCATCCTTGGCAATGCAAAAAATTGAGACTTATTTGTATATGCCATAATGCAGATGTTCCATCCCCAAGTGCATGAGGAAAGATAGCAACTAAGCTCATGAACACCTTTGCATTATGGGCTAGAACAGCTCTTTAGGTAGCATTTGAAGTAGTTCAGAAAACCCAGGGGTTTACATATGAACTGCTGGGAGCCTTACTTTGGAGGTCAGGCCCATGATAACAGCTGTAGAAGCAAGAAGTTTAATATCTTATCTTTGGCAAGATTTTTTTTTTCATAAGCTGGGTCATTGACAACTGGAGGTGGAAAACTGCCTTGTTGAGTAGATAGAGAAGCCCCCAGTAAGAGAAATCTGTAGGGGGTAAAATGTTAAAGAAACTTTCCAATGGTAATGCCTCTCTATACACACCTGTGAATTACTTCTCTCTTCATGTTGCTTAGTTCTGGGTTATTGTGGTACCTATTCCATTTTTCACTATGTTTGGCCCTGACAGCTCCACAGTAGATTCTCTTAAGACATCTCATTACTAGTTTAACTGCCCTCTTCAGAATGGCCCCCACATTGGTGATTTGTGGAGGTGCTAGCCTTTAAAAATGCTTCATTAATACTTGTAGGTGGTGCTTGCTTTGCAGTATCCTTTGCAAACACTTGGTAACAGCAGGAATTCATAAGATGCTAAAAATGCACTTTGTTGGAAGTAAACCAATGAAATCAAAGAGTCAGCATGATATCATAGTTTGAGTATTGGATTACAACTCTTGAGACCAGGTTTCAAATACTGCTTGGCCAGGGAAACCCACTGGGTGACTTTGGGGAAGTCAAACTCTCTCAGCCACAGAGGAAGACAAAATCCTCTCTGAATAAGTCTTGCCAAGAAAACTCCATGGTACGACCACCCTAGGGTCACCATAAGTCGGAAATGACTTGAAGGTACACAACAACAGCAAAATCAGTGAAGTCCATTATCTTTCACTTGTGTCCACTTGGTCTTAAAAGAAGTTAATGAGGTCTTGGCTTTAACCTTGATAACATTTTACAAAACATAATACAGTATGTGTAAACTGTAGCTTTTGAGTAAGAACTTTGTGTTGTGACCTGAAAAGTCCCATTGAAACTATTTTTATGCATGCTTGTGCTGAACTTCTTCCATTCATCCTGAAGCATTCATTCATGAATAAGACCTATCAAATGTCAACTTAAACCAAACTGTTTACTTATTTAGTCTTCTTTCCCCTGCCCTAGATATTTGCCTTATACCTAGCACTGTAGCTAAGAGAATCCAGGAGCCTGTTCGGGGCACTAGAGAAAATACCAAAGTTAAACACAGCCTGAACTTCCAGTATTTAAAGGTAAGCCATCAATTATCATGATTCCCTAGGGATGCAAGTAATATTGTTCTGTCTCTTGGAATCTCAATCCTACATTTATGGGGTGGGAAAGAGTTGCAAACAAGTTCAATTTTATACTGCATGAAGCATGGATAAGTACAGGGCAAAGAGCAGCTACCAAACATAGAACCTTCTCAGCACTGCTTCCCACATTTGTGGAACGTCCTCCTAAGAGAGGCCAGCCCAGCATCCGTAATGGTAAAATTCAGGTGCCAGGTAAAGACTTTCCTCTTGCAAAAGGAATTTAGTCCTTGACTTTAACTTTTATCTTAAATGTTACCATTTAGATTTTGTTGCTGGCACACAACAGTCTAATATTTTGAAACCATCTTGGCTTGATTTAACTTGTTTTGACTGTAAAATCTCTGATTTTATTGATTGCTCATGCACACACAAACATACACACATCATCCCGATGGTATTTTTGAATTGGTCAAGATACAAAAAAATTAAATATATATGTAAGTGAATAAATCAAGCAATGTATCAATTACAGAGAACCAACATGATGCAATGGTTTGAATGCTGGACTAAGACTCCAGGAGACTAGGGTTTAAATTCCCATTCGGCCATGGAAACCCACTAGGTCAGTGGTTCTCAACCTTCCTAATGCCGCGGCCCCTCAATACAGTCCCTCATGTTGTGGTGACCCCCAACCATAAAATCACTTTCGTTATTATTTATTTATTTATTAGTTAGTTGGTTAGTTATTTCCAACATCAAATAGATTGGAAACACTGCCCTAAATCACTGCTCTGGATAGACTTCTAATGCCTAAAAACTGGTAACCCTCCCCCCCTTTTTTAAGCACAGAAAGTGTCCATCAATACCAGAATTAAGGAAGTAGTTCTAATTCTGAATGTTGGGTTTCCACAGTTCAAAAAGCCAGTCACTCCCAAAGGCAATGCCGAAACAGCCCACATTTTACACGAGGTGCAGGGAGAAAAGGACAGGGAGAGAGGAAAGATGGCAGCAGCATAAGCAGACGCATTTTGTTTCACTCTCTCCCTCCCTCTCTTCCTCCCTTAAAGGGAGTGCGGACGCTGAACATACAAAAAGTGGGGAATGCAAGACAGTCAGGGCGAAGAACACAACACGTGCGTGTGGCAAGCGCCAAGGGTCCACGCACAACAAAAGCGAGAGGAGAAAGTCATCCTGGCTATTTCTGCACTAGACTGTTATAGTGCTATTATTCCACTTTCACCATCCTATGGAATCCTGGGGTTTGCAGTTTGAACTGCAAACCCCAGGATTCCATAGGATGGTGAAAGTGGAATCATAGCACTATAACACTGGAATGTGGAAATGGCCAAAGTCCACAGGACGAATCAGAGCAGCGCTTTCGGGTAAACAAACCAAAAAAACAACAACAAAAACCCAAAAACCAACCAATGAGCCTCGGGGGCTCTTGCTACACAAACCGAAGCCCTTGGCTTGATGCCCCCTGCTCCTTTCCTGACCGAGTTCTCGGTCTTGGAGGGACCGATCTCCCCCGTTGGATGGCAGATCTGCCGCAGGAAAGTTTCCCCCTTTGCCTACCGGACCAAAGGCAACAGACACACCGACAACTCCCATGGAGCGGCGTGCCCAGAATGAATGGGCGACCGGGCGATCGCCGCTGCTGCAGCCCCGCCACTTTGGGAAGCAAGCGGAGCCCAGCTGCTTGTTCGCCCCGGCAAGCAACTCTGTTTGCCGGCATGAATGAGCATGAGGCGAAGAGGGTGAGGGGACGGGGTCTTACCTCCCAGACATCCCGCTGCAGTGCCATAAACCCTGAATGGGAAGCCCTCTGTGTGTGTGTGTGTGTGTGTGTGTGTGTGTGTGTGTGGTGCGGGCGCGAGTGTCCAAGCAGCGCCCGGCTGCCCACTTGCCCCGGCAAGCAACACTGACTCTGCAAGCCAGCATGAAGGGGAAAGGAACACTGAAGGAGAAGCCCTCCACGTGTGTGTGTGTGTGGTGCAGGTGCGAGCATTCAAGCAGCACCTGGCTGCACGCCTCCTCTCCCCTCCTGCCAGTGCGGGGTCTCCTCTCCTCAACTCCGCCTTAGCGCTCCGGCTCCAGCTCTCTCCTCTCGGTCTCCTCACTTCCGCCTTAACATTCAGGCTCCAACTCTCTCTTCTCGCTCTCTGCACCTCTGGCTCCACCTCAGGCTCCTCCAGTGCTTTCCCACCAGGCAGGGAAAGACAGAGGAACGCCCAGCACGCCTCCTCTCCCCTCCTCCCAGTGCAGGGGTCTCAGAAGCACTGCTCCCATTGGCTGTGAGGTCACCTTCTTTTAAAAGGGGGGGCAAGATTGAGGAGTGGCGACCTCTGTGAAATGGTCGTTCGACCCCCAAAGGGGTCCCGACCCCCAGGTTGAGAACCACTGATTTAGAATCACGGAACCACTGCACTAGGTGATCTAGGGCAAGTCAAACTCAGCCTCAGAGGGAAGGCATGGCAATCCTTCTCTGAATACATCTTGCTAAGAAAAACCTATGTTAGGGTTGTCCTTAAGCTGGAGTTGACTTGAAGACATGCAACAGTAATCAATTGCCCCCGTCCTGGAATTCCATCTAATTAGTTTTGGGTGGGTGGGAAACATTTGCAACAGTCACTAGGTGAGCACTAGTGCTTAATGATTCGCTATACACCATGCTCCTCAGGAACAAAACCACATCTGTTGCAGATTGTTTGAATCCCCCTAATAAACCTGAGTGCAAGTTTGTAACAGATCATCACTGAAATTCCTGTTGATGTGTAGAGTTTAATGGCCCCTTTGGTTTGCTACTGGCAAACTGCTTTGTTAACACCCCATTAACACCCAGGATTAACAAGCATTCAAGGAAGCTGCTGCTGAAGCAAGCAGAAGTGCAACAAACTAATTTGTTTCTACCAAGTCAGACCAAGAATTTTTCCCATTCTTCACTTTGTGTTCAAAAGCCATTGTTTCTATCTCAGTATAGTAAGTTGCAATGCTAATGATAAATCACACCTATAAAGCAAATTTAGTCTTAAATATGGGATGCAGAAAGTGCTGTAGACAATTAGGCAGGTACAGGAATATATAGTCTTCTGAAACAGGGTTTACTAGATAGCTCTCTAAACTTTGCCTAAAAGAAACTTACTCCCTAAAAACCTCCAATAACAGTGGCCCTTATGAATTTGTAGGTCTTTAAAAATATCCTAGTATACATTCTTTGAGTTTACTTAACAGGACTGCTATGTGGAAGCTGTGTTGTATTAAAAATACCAAATTGCTTCCAAATTGCTTAACAAACCGTATCTAAAGGAATAATTTAAAGTGCAACCAAACTTCAACTAGAATGAATATCAGTGCAGAGAACAAATGATTGGTAGCCTATTAAATCAAAATGGGATCGTATTAGGATGCCAAGTTTCAAAATATTTCATTTTCTTTTTTCTTTTTCCTTTTTGCATGTATTCATCCTCCACAGTTGGAAATGTTTGCAGCAATACAACGCCCTCCAGCACTAATGTGATACTTGACTGCCTCCTCAGTCATATAACCAGCCTTTTGCCTTGAAAATTCCTGGTCCAACCACCAATTCACTTCTAAGAAAGGCTACACATCATAGTGTCAAGCACAAGGGCTACAGGCAAGACCACCAGTCAATGAAGCACTGCACAGCAAGGAAAACCAGAACCTGAAGCCACCACAAGAATTCTCCCAGTTGATGCAACAGTTTAGCACATTTGTGTGAACAGGTTTAACTGAAAAATGGTTATACAAAAACACTTTCTTTGTCTTTCTCCCCCCTCCCGTTGTTGAGGGCTGGTTTGAACCAACATAAAGTTATATGATCAGTACAAAGTATATACCAATTACCCTTTTTTGTGGAACCATTTTTTTAAAAATTATGTTAACATTCAACATTGTATGGAAGCATTGTGAATGATTTCAGAAAAATGTTTTCACAGAATATTTCAAACAGTGGCACAGAGGAGGCAGTGCTTACAAGGTCAAAATACCGGTACCAGGATTTTTCAGTTAGTGAGAATGATGATGGCATCATCTGTTGCTCTACTTGGTCTCTCCCTAGAAACTCAGCTGCAATCTGCATATTAGCTGGGAAGATGGATTTTTCCAGCAACATCATACCGTTCTGGGATACCTAACTTGTAACGTAAAGCATTTTAGAGTGGTTTGGTTTTGAACAAGCAATTAAAGCACATCAACATTACAAAAAGCCTGTTCTTGGTAGGGATGAAAATGACTAGAATTGATTTTTTGGCTTTGAGATCAAGTGCTGATGGTAAGAAAAGAAGTTCCTGGGGGAAAACAAATCTGAGCTGGAGGTCTTCTTGCGTATTGCTCCCTTTTACGTTACCCTTTGTGAGTTCCTTATTATATGATTGCAAGCTGTCCTCCTAATAAAAGCAACATTCTGCTGTTCTTTGAGGTTTGAGTGTAAACATACAACATAGGAAAGAAGAGATGGGTCAATACAACTGCTTATATTTTTGGACCCTCCTCAGGGACACACACGTGGTTGCCATCATGATCAATGCCTGTAATTCAAAACTTACCTCTATATCAGAACTCACCACTTCACCAAAACTAACCAACTAGTTTCAATAGTCTAGTTAAGTGGAGAAATGATTCTGGTATTTACATGGCCAGCCTTATGATTAATGATGAGCATATATTTAAAGATTATCTTGGAACTGTGAGTCTCTTCCAATGACACCCCTCTCTTCTGCTTTCTAGTGCTTTCCAACTTATTACTTAACTTTTCCTCTAAACCTCATGGCTACTTAGCTCTCTTAATAGACTCCAAAGAGAAGAACACCTATAAGCCTGTTTGGGAAGTTAAAATAAACCATTCGTTCTGATGGTAGTGGTTCACCATTTCCTTTACACATACTCTGCTTATGAAAACTGGGACCTTGTTACTGCTCATTCACCAGGCACTATTAAACAACTCAGCATAAACAAATAGGAAAGTTAAATGGTCCAACCCGTATATTGGCTCCTGACTTGTCACACAAATGCGAGAGTATTTCTGTATAGCTGTAGACAGCAGTTCTTCCTGTATATCCATCCCAAAGGAGGCAAAGAAAATAAATTGGTTTGCTGAATTTGGGGAAATGGGAGTGGAGGGGAAATGGGCTGGTGTGATATGCTCATGAAAGACCAAGCCTCTCTGCAGCACTGCAGGGTTGCAAGTGGTCTGGGAGTATAGCCAGATCTGTCAGAGGCAATGTGTTTGCTGAAGAGGTGGGGGTGGGGACAGAGAAAGATCTCTCATCAATTATTATTGTGCCACATTCTTTCCAAATCATGAGTGTGTAAGCGGACAGTCCAAATTTAGAAAGAAGAGAGCTGGAAAAATCTAAACATTCTTCACAGAATTGGTACAAGCTCAAGAGTGGGGAGGAAGATGAGCTCACATGTACATCAGAGCCAGATGAAAAGCTCCTGACTTCAGAGAGGAAATGAGAGGCCTTAGTACAGGTTGGTGACTAAGAACAAAATAAAAGAGGAACAAACTCAAAGATCCTATGTATTAGGTGTAGCTCACTGAGGCACAGAATATGGGATTGTCTTTAACCCTTGTACTGAACTGGTGTAAATTTGCCTTTTAAAATTTTTATTACCATTTATTCAAATACTCAAACCCAGGCTGCACTTATTGTTATGGAAATCTACATCTGTGCAACTTTTAACATTAATGGTTTTACTTTACACCACTAAATACCATTTCCATCAACCTATGCCAGAGTTCTTTTAGTATGTCCTGAGTGTGTACTCCATGATGGGGAAATGTGGCAATTCCTTGCAATATCTTTGAATGCATAAAGCATACTGCAGTTGAAGACCTGAATATTTTCATTTGCAGGGGAGAGCAACAGCTATAGCGAAACCTAGAAACATTCACCCTGTCCCTTCCAAAGCCAATTTAAAGACAAACAGAAGATTTGCTACAACCACCTGGCATAACTATCTTACTTAACACTGACCTACTGTGAGGAAAGTGCATGTTCTACAAGAATATCTGCCATGTTAGTTTCATTAGTAATGGGGTCAGGTGCTAATACAGTTAGTGATACTGGTCTTAGTACAATATGCTTACTGTGGTTGACTGCACACATATAGACCCAGTGAAAGGAAACTTCCAATGCAGACAATGAGTGTTTTCAGCCTTCCTATTTACCCCATGATCTATACCATTTTTTCCAAGCTAGTGTGACCTCATAATGCTAATGATTCTGTTTGCAGTGTCAACAAACTCCCAGATCTGTCACCCATTTTTGTGCACGGAAAGCAAAGAAAATCCAGTTTCCAAATGTTTCAAAGGAGCTCATGACTCAAGGTGCAATTCTACATTTTCCTTTCTGTGGGAAACCTGTTCGTTCCTCTCCTACCAATAATAGCCAATGGATACCTGATCTTCTCCAAAGTTGAGGAAAAGGTCCTTGGAGAAGGCAGCCACTGTGTCAGAACCTCTGTCTGACATGCTAACATTTCACCCCTCCTGAAGCCAAATATAAAAGTGAAGAGAGTCTCACAAGGACTTCCTTGCCTATATCAGCCTGACACCATCATTGCTGACAGCACAAACTTAAGAGAGCATTGGGCAACATGCTTGATAAGCCAATTATAATAGAAGCACAGAGGTGTTGAGGGAGGGGCTGCATATGTTGCTCTGAAATCAGAGGTGAAAGAACAGTCAGGCTCCAAAAGAAGCAGCAGTGCTGGAATGGGGGGAGTACGTAATGCAGAAAAAATGTTGGCTCTCTTCACTTTTTTTTTCAAAATGACGTCAGGAAATCCATCTAAATCAACAAGCTTTCTCCTCTCGCAAATGGAAGGCAACAAGCAGGGCTGTTTACATATGTTTGCAAAGCAGTGTTTAGCAGCCACTGCCTGGGAAAACAAGAAAAAGTAGCAGATTTCCAAGAGTGGGCTAAATTTAATTTAATTTTTTAGTTCCTCTTCTTCTTTGATACTTCCATCATAGCCACTGCCTGCTTCCCTACTGGGCTCTCATTCACTCCTGCAAAAAAGCTATAGGGGCTCTCCCTTATACTGCTTTATCAATCTTTGGTGTCCCTCTGATGCTCTGATGTTCTGAGCCATTGAATTCCCTGCAGGAAACATCAGCACCAAGCTGCTACATGAAGAGGCATACAGCTTGATAAAAGCATTAGCAAGGATAGGAAAGCAGTCCCATACTGAGAGGGGGAGCTGTATTTGCACATGTCCAAGCATTAGAGCTAGGAAGTAACCCCATGAAGGGTAAGAGAGCTAGGAGTCCTACCTCCACTGAATAGCTGTAGCAGTAATCCAATTTCTTCTACAACAGGGGAATTCTCAATACAGCACTCAATGGTTTCATGAGCCAAAGGATTTTATTAGCTGTCAGTTGCAGGGAAATTCCAAATGGGGTTTCTAAGCCCAGTGGGTGCGCTTTGTAACTCTGCCGCAGAAGATCAAGGATAGAAATGATAATTTTGCTTATCAGTAACTTTTTAACCTATACATCACCTAAAGGTATTTCCAGATGCAAAATACAGAGGCTTCTTGAGAGGGTCAATGTTTACTGCCTAAGAAAGGGGCAGATAGCCTCATCCAAGACAGAAATAGCCTGGTTCTCAGGGGAAGTTACTTTTTCTGTTGCTAATGGAGTTTAAAGGTTATTGTCTGGATTTTATGACTCTTTATCTCTCAGAGCCCACATAGCCAAAGAGGGGAGTGATCTCTGCCTTCATGGATTTTTCTCCAGATCATCTTAACTGACAACAACAAAAACAACATCTTGACAAAATGTAAGCCTGTTACTTTAACACTGTCGTTTTTCCCTTCTCTTGTAAGATTTTTAACACTTTTGCCTGATGAAGAAGCCAATGGAGCTTCAAATGCTTTCATTACATATTTTGGGCACTCTTGGTTGGCTCAACCAAAGTATCACTGTTCTGTCAATTTTGTGTGCTACTATATTTTGAAATAACTTCACAGCTGACAAGGACAGCCAAACCTGCAATCCAAGCCTTCTATTTAACCATTGACTGAGTCATTTTGATATGTTGATACATCTCACCTGCCAGTCCTTTGCTAGAACATTCTTTCAAGTTCCAATTGAGTCAAATTTTCTCTTTCATCCTTAGGGATTTCAATCTATTTAGAAGCATGCCAAATCATCACCACCGGCAGCACCACCGCCACCATCTGACAATTCTGAGCAGTGTGGGACTCTCTGTCATGACCTATGGACACTCAATTCAAGTATAAAAACAGATGGTGCCCATCAAATATAAATAAAGTGCACATAAGACCTCTCATGCTTATTTCATGGATTACAGAGCCGAGCACTGTCAGGAAGAAGAACTGGTCAAAATGCAGAACCCAGTCTTCTTCCTGTAGGGAACATGAGGGAATTATGGAGGCTCGATTAGGGCTGACTATGCGCCTGTGCATGCTATTTCCAAAGACTCTTAGTTAGGTTGGTGCCTTTCCCCCACTCTAAGCTTGCCTTGCAAGCAGTGTGTGTGTGCCAGCAGTCCCAAGCAAGCCTCTGTAGGCAAGAAAACCGATGAAAGAGCAGATCTCACATTGAATTAATGGTACATGTCTGTAATCTACATCCATCAAAAGAACAGAACATCAAAAAACGAGTCAATGAAAGTGGGGGACACCTGCACATCTCCTGATATGGTCTTTAGAATATACACTGAGCAAATACAATTTGTAACATTTGAATGACAACTTGGCCTTTCAATATTTTTTTTTGAATGAAGGTAATATATTAACTGCTTACACAATGAATAAACAGGCATGGTAAGCATTGTGGCTATAGTCTAAGTAACCACAAGAGTACTATTATGCAGCTAAGACTGTCAGACTCAATAGACAAGGCTCCTATGTATTTAGTGAGCATGCATGGTAGGAAGTTTTCCATAAGCATACTTACACTAAGATGGATTTTGTTTCAGGGCCCACATGGCTGGTTCTGCATTTTCCTGCTCTGTGAATTAGATGGAAGTGTACATTTCCACATATCTTCAAGTCGCCTACTTATAGCGACCCTCATGAATTTCATAGGGTTTTCTTAGGCAAGGAATACTCAGAGGTGGTTTTTCCAGTTCCTTTCTCTGAAATATAGTCTATAGCACCTGGTATTCATTGGTGGTCTCCCATCCAAGTACTGACCAAAGCTGATCCTAGTTAGCTTCCAATATCAGATGAGATCTGGTACCTTTAGGGTATTCAGGAGCTGTACTATAATCTCCTTTTTGAGCACAATGAAGAAGAACATGCAGAAATCTAAGGGGTTATTGTGTGGGGAGAAAACAATTAAAATCTTGGGGGGGGAAGAGAATTGTTGTTCTTGTTGGAAAGATTCTATTCCATGCCCCTGGAAGCTTTCTGTCTCTGTTTGCTGCATCTGTGCATATATTCCCTTTCCAAACACCCTGTCCGCTTCCACCCATATAAATAAAAAGAACCCGCAGCCAAACTGTTTGATTTTGATTTCACATTTTGAAGTGATTTCCATAATGTTTGTCAGCCTTGCATACAACTATCTGCTTGATAGCCACAGGGGTGAAGGAATTCCTTACCACCAAAGAAGCCACTACCGCTCCAGATGAAGAATGCAAAACACATCAGCTTAAATGGGCTGACAGAGTAAGGAAGTCCTCTCATCCACACCTAGCACCAAAAGGCAGCAAGTTGTTGAGAGGAGAGGCAGAGCTCTTCATCCCTCTTCTGCCAGCACCTCCCTCCTCAAGCAGGCTAACAAAAATGTTATATGTTTGGCAGGCCAGTGACTTCTGTAAATTTACTTACAAGGCTGACGTAAGGAAATGTATGCCAGTATGAAAAATCAAGGCCATTTATTCAGGGAGGAAAATATTGATCGTTTTACAGAATAGGAACAGACCTCTTATTGCAATTTCTGAAGTGAACTGTTCTCAGTGTACCCCTCTTGAGTGACATGAACCAGTCAATAAGCTGACTTTGGAGCTTAACAGAAAGTATTTCTTCCCCATACATTTTCCATGGCTCTCAACTACAACGTCATTTTTGGAGTAGGTTTTAGAATATGTGGAAATGGCCAGTTTAAAGAAAACACGACGTGGGTATTCACTGAGACTAATATACTCAAAATGACAACCATTTCCAATACGTACCTAGCTGTAATTGGAGGGCGGGGGAGAGGTTCCATCAGCTGCCTTCTGCCCCACTAATACCTGCAGCCAGGAAACCTGTCAAACGTTAATATTCCCCTAACCCATGGACAGGGGAGGACATGCATACAACCTGCTGGGGGCTCACACAAAACCGGCCACTAAATGTTTTATCAAGTATTAAGTATTCAATTTTATTTATATTTATTAATAACCTGGCTTTCTCCTGGCTTGGAACCCAGCGTGGCTTCTAAGAAAACCAGTTACACTATTTAGATATTAAGAAACTTGAACTGAGGGGTCCAGTTCTGGTATGCTCACCTTAATAACTGAAGGTTCTAAATTGTTTATTGAATAATAAAAAGAATAACAAAAAAGAGAGCAAAATAAAAATACAATAATAATAATAATAATAATAATAATACATAAAATAAAATAATACAAAATAAACAGACTATAAAATAACCTACACCACTATAAACTAACAAAAAAGAAAACAGAACTACAAGTATCAAACTAGATGCAAGTAAAGCACTAAGTTACATATAACTTAAAAAGTGGATCCCGCCGCGATGCAAACAGTGAACAGTAATCCAAAAGTAATTAGGATTCTAAATTGTGATGGAAAATGGATTCATTTGTTCAACTATAGTAGTATAACATCAAAACTCCATCTCTGTACATACGCAAACACACACACAACTTTCTCCTTAGGATCACTTCTTATCAAAAGACACATTCTGTACACTCGTGAAACAAAAATGGGAGAATGACAAAACCTTGGGAGGTATAATGAATTTGCCAAGGGGAACTTACAGAAGGCAAATATCTAGAAACTCAAACAGGTATGGAGGCTAGTAATCTTTTCTAGTCGTCACTACCACATTATCTTTTAAAATACACGTACAGCTTGGACATGTACTGTCTTGGACAATAAAAATCTCAAAATCAGTCAGCAGGATGGCTATATGTTTGCATGTTTCTCTGCAGATATATCTTCAGAAAATAAGGGCAGAGTGGCCTTCAGACCACCCAAGCAGTGAAGCAGTTAGCCTAAATTAATAGGCAATACCCACGTTAGATGAAAGTGTGAGTGTATTAGAATTTTAACCTGCCTGCCTCTTTTAAGTCTTCAACAGCTTTCTTGTTTTGAGTCACGATTTCCATATAAAACTCAGCAGCCGTGACCCAGTGTTCTACATTTCAGTTCCTGTCCTCCACCCAGCACATTAGTGGTCTGCATTTGACATTAGTAAATTGGCGGGCTCCAGGGCATGCAGCTCATGACGCCGCAGCAAAAACACACACCAGAATCTTTGCCAAAACCTCAGGAAGGAAATTACCAGCAACTTCTGGGAACCAGCTCTTTCTCCTCCCTGAATGGAATGGCCTGTGTGTTCGTGTTATTTGATTGAGAAATAGGATAGGCTGGGGTAAAGCAATGCAAAATAAAAACATAGATAGGCTAATCATCCATTTTTCTTACTGGCACAAATTTTGCTGAAGACAAAATGGGTTTTATTGGTACAGCACACCTGAAAACACATTAAGGTTAGTTGGTTTGTTTGCTCATTTTAAAATTATTAGAATCATAGAATCATAGAGCTAGAAGAGACCACAGGGGCCATCCAGTCCAACCCCCTGCCATGCAGAAAACCCACATCCAAGCACTCCTGACAGATGGCCATCCAGACTCTGCTTAAAAACCTCCAAAGAAGGAGACTCCACCACACTCCGAGGCAGCATATTCCACTGCTGTATAGCTCTGACTGTCAGGAAGTTCTTCCTGAGGTTTAAGTGAAATTTCCTTTCCAGCAGCTTGAATCCACTGCTCCTTGTTCTAGTCTCTGGAGCAGCGGAAAACAAGTCCACTCCCTCCTCGACAATATTGTATTTGTGTCACACACTCTCCCTCTTTGAGGAACCTGAGGCAGGTTATTTTATTTTCAACATCTCTGTGTGATGTGGAAGAGGAATAGTCTATCAGATACCAATCAGCAGTCTGCTGCTGGACCTCCTCCCAACCCCTGATCTACATATAACAAATTGTTTAATTCAGTTGTTGTCACACTGGATGAGAAAAATGGTCAAACTGTGTGGGTGGCTTCATCTAGACACAGTTGGTTGAGATGCATCCTAAGAATAGATACCTTTTCCAGATATATATCCTGCACTTCTAATTATGAGCTTAAGAGCTCAGATAAGAGCATGAGCAGCTACTGTACACACATGCAGATGCAGAAAGGGGGGTGCTGATTCTCTCCTGTGATTAAATATTCTGAGTAAGTTTAAAAATAATAATTGCACAAGTACAGCCATGTCCACCTGTCATTTGGCACCTGTCAGACTCACTGTACATATACCCTAAAGACATCAGATACCGTCTGAGCCTGCAAGTTAAGCAGTGTCAGCTATGGTTAGTATTTGGATGGGCAACAAAGACCAGGGGCTGTAGGCTATATTTCAGAGGAAGGAACTGGCAAAACCACTTTTGAGTATTCCTTGCCTTAGAAAACCCTCTGAAATCAATGAGGTTGCCATAAATCTACAGGTGACTTTGAAAGTACATACACATACACACATACGAAGTGTGCAAATACAACAGCCAATGTATGTCAATGTTCACACTTGCTCTTGGAGTACTGTGATAAAAACAGAGGGCAGTACAATAGCAATGTATGTAGTAGAAGGCAGTTTCTATTTAAAAAAAACTGCCTTAACAGAGCCTGGTAATGTATGTGATGAAGAGATATATTAAGCAATGCCTACAAAGAAGACATTTAAAATGCTAGCTAATATAAAAAAATAGCTTCATATGGAGGTTGGATATCTACATTATAATGCAGATTTTGCAGAACTACTGATACCATTCCCTAATGACTGCCTGGCTCAGATGCCTGCCTGTCAACCTTTGCAAGGCATTCAGTCGGGTTAGGCTCTTCTTTTAGGACAAGTAGAAAGCTACAGAAAAGGCCAGGGTAGGACAAAAACCAAACCAAACCAACAAATAGAAGAAGAAACCTAAATAAGCAGGTTGAAAGAGAGAGTAGCCCAGGCACAAGAAAAGAAAGAAAAGTACATGAAAGAAAAACTGGGAGACAGAACAGAGACGACAGGCAAACGTGGCTGAGAGGTACAGAAGTAAATAAAGGCTGAAGTTCACCTATTGTTTGGAAATAGCTAAAGGCTGGTGTTCAAACATTACCTATTATTTACAATTTTGCTCAGGAGGTAATGAACTTTGTTACAGACTCTTCCTCTTTTCTCCTTCCCCTTAGGAAAAGCAAAAGGGATTTCCATGAGCCTAAGTTAATCACAAATACTCTGGATGTGCTTGGCTTATTCTTACCTATGCCATAGGCTCATGGAAGACCCACAGTCACACAATTTATCCAGGGCTGCTTGCCCTTGATTTATAACACGGTGACCTTGCAATGGTGGCACACATTTCACTGACTACAAGCCCTACCTGCCTGCATCACTTCTTCTTCGGGGTGGAACTGCTGTCATGTGCAAATTGTTCAGAACACAGTGAATACACTTGACTGAATCACAGCCTTTTCCCTCTCTCCCTCTGCTTGTGTTCTGCATCTACCAAATCAAAATCAACAAAAGGCATGGGCAGTAGGCTTTAAAGCCATAATTATACAGATGTGATCTTCCTCCACCAGCAGTTATTTTTATTACTTTATACAGTAGCAAAGATAAGGATCTTTTGTCCTTACCACATTAGAACCCTAACTGCAAAATGTGTTGCTGAGGGAGTTTCCATCTAGTTTCAGAAGCTGAGATAAGACACTGACATTAGCTTTTTTCTTTCTCCATGTGCAGGATGAAAGAGTAAGGGTCTTTCCACACTACACTGTTGTAGTGCTATTATTCCAGTTTCTGCATCCTGTGGAATTTTGGGGTTCTCTGGCTGAGAATTCTAAATGCCCCTCCCTAAACTGCAAAGCCCAGGATTCCACAGGATGTTGAAAGTGGAATAATAGCCTATAACAATGTAGTACAAAAAGGCCCTAAGTTAACCTGGCAAGCGTGTACAAAAGTTCATGGTAGAATCATTCCCAAGAGATCAAGTCTATGGCCATTTCTGCACTATACTACACTAGTGCTATCATTCCACTTTCAACATCCTATGGAATCCTGGGATTTGCAATTTAGGGAGGGGCCTTTAGGATTCTCGGCCAGAGAGCTCTTTGGCCTCAGTAAATTACAAACCCCAGAATTCTACAGGATATTGAAAATGGAATAATAACACTATCACAGGGCAGTGCAGAAATGTACTGAGACATTTACTCTGAAGAATCCAGAAGTGCAGCAGCTCTTTATGATGCACCTAGATCATGGTGCGCTCAATACTTTCCCTCAATCTCACGTCAACTTCATTCCTGTGACAATTTTTCAGGATGTTGAAACTGGAATTAATAGCACTATAACAGTGCGCTGAGAAAATGGCCTACTGTTCAAAGGGTAGAATAATATTCTGCAGTAAAGATATCATGCAAGATTTTCATGCATTTGCTTACACTGTATGTTTCAGTGACCCTGTATCTGACATAATTCTGTTCATTCTGCCCTTGTTTAGAGTATTATACATTCAAACTACCCAGATAAATTCAAAATACAAAAAGAGCACCTAAAAATAACTGCAATAGTTAAAAATGAGATTTCTGGTTGTACCAGTTGTGACCATATGGGAAAGAGAGCTCCATAACAGCAGTTGTGTTCATTCTAGGATGACATTATACAATCTTTTTGTGAAGATCAGCTGTTATTTAAATTAATTTGCTCAAATGTAGTACCGGATAAGCGTATACTACAGATGACTGTACAGAAAAAGAATGTCAGCACCATCCTTCCTCCTAGCACTTAAGTATCTCTCAGGATTATACCCTTGTGTATAATATGGACAGTCCCAACTGTGAGATACAGATTCAGATTTCCTTGATGGAGCAAAAAATGCACCCCCTATCATTATCTGAAGCTATTATGACTTGAGCAGTGTTCAATCCCAGCACTCCCTCCTGCAGCAAGCAGATAGGATTGACTATATTTGAGGTTGATTCATTTTGCACTGATTCATGAAAACGACAGGAAATGGATTTGTTGTAGAAAATTCAGGAATTGTCCCCTTCTGACCGAATAAATTCTGTTCCCCCAGAAAATTTCTTCAGTGGCAATGGTGATAACTAAAGAATAGAGATGGGTGGTGTGGAGACCATAAGGTTAGTTGTTTTAAGTTCACACAAAACTCCAAATCTTTCTTTTATATGGTATGCTAGTATACAGCAGAAATATTTTTATTTTATTGGTTCCCCCCCTCATTTCCAAAGGAGTGACTATGAGGAAAAGGGGGGAGAAAGCAAAATGTAACTGGTCAGTGTCCCTGTCATTTTTGTCTTAACTTTGGAAACAGCCAAGGTTAAAGATTTCTGTACAAGTTGTTGAATTTCCCCATAACACCAAGAGAAGGAGAAATGTCCTAAAAGTAAAGGGCAAGCATTACAGTTGAATAGTGTAACTCATGCGATGGAGGGAGATTAGACCTGTTCTCTATACTGTACAACAGTACTAGCATGACTCCTTCTATAAGGATCACTTTCCTTCATTTAGCTTCTCTTTATCCCAAAACTGTTAGGCTGTTATACTTCTCTTTGGCTTTTGCTACTCTCCAGCTTTGTACTCCATAAAAGTGAGGCTCTCCTGACTTCCTTATGAGGAGCAAGGGCCCAGAACTCGCACCAGCTACACCAGAGGAAAACATGAAATTGTTGTAGGTTTGCTGAACACATGAGGCTGGAAGCAACGCTTAGAGCAGGGGTGGGCAACTATGGAAGGCTAGGGAGTACAGTACCCCACAGGGGACTTTGGAGAGCTATACCACCCCCCAAAATCATTTTTTTTTTTTTTTTGCTACAAATACTCCAAACACTCTCTAGAGAGCATGGGGGCATTTTTAGGATGTTTTAAACCATCGGGGCCATTTTAGGCCTGGGAGAGGCCTTTTTAACAACAGGAAGTGATCAGAAGTCAATTCCTGTTCACTTACTGTTTCAAAAATAATGGGCCTCTCCTGGTTCTTAACTGGTCTGCAAAAACACGGCAAAAACATTCCCATGCCCCTAGAGGGCCAAAACTTTTTTTTTTTGGAAAAAAATGTTCAAATCTTCTGGGCCCCCTGAGCCCCCCAAACAATGATTGGGGGTTGCATGCAGCCTCTGGGCTGCATTTTGCCCACCTTGTATTAAGGATATTCTGTCAACATTTCAGCTACATGATGGTCAGAATTTCAGTAGGTACAGTGTCCATGTCTAGAAGCCGCGGAAACCTCCATCTACTGAATTTCTGTTTATTCAGACACAGCAGTGTCATGCAGTCTCAGTGACTGTTTCTGATCTCATTATTACAATAATGGGATCATTTCTTGGATTCCATGCTGGGAGAAAGGGAGGAGTAATACATACATACATCTTATTCTCTAGTGTCTAAAAGCTTAAAGCAAGCATGATGAAAAGTTCAGCCTCTAGGCCAAAGACACCTTTCCTTCCATTTTCATGGTCCCCAAATGCTCCCTGCTCCCCCTAATCCTCATAAAAACTTGGTTTAAAATTTGCTGCCTAAAAGGGACTAAAAGTGTATCCCACAGCTTTTCACTACATTTGAGGACTTTTTTCTGTGAAAGTCTGAATGAGACTCCCCCCACTCGCCCCAATCAGGAAGGGAATAGATGAAGGTACGCAAAAAGACTCCAAAACAGAAAGAAACTCCCATGTGAGGTCATAACTTTTTGATCCCCTAATACAAGGCAGAATGAGAGTACATCTTTATGGGGTCTTATGGGGGGCAATGAGGCCCATCACCCCTGGCAGTTACTCACATTTGCCTTGAAGAAGAAAAAATATTTGTGTGCTCACAGTACAGCTGTCCTGACTATTTTGGGTGGTATGGCCAAATTTGAACTTTCTGCCTTTATTTTAATTACATATGAGCAGATTTAAGCCACGTACAAGCACAACACCAAATAGGTTTTAATTACTTTCTGAAGAGAATTGAAGTTAAAAAAAAAAAAAGACAAAATCCCTATTGCTTGTGTTCATTTCTTCATCATTTCTGAGCCTTTCACTAGAATTAGTATTCATTTAAAACAGAATACAGTGGGACCTATTGGAACAGAACCCATGCATAAGGGGGGAAAATATGAATGCTCGTGTCCCATAACACCTAATGGTGGCAAAATGCATGCTAGTGCATGTCACCACCATTTTAGGTATAGGTACATGACACTTCATGTAAGATGGGGATCGCACCCAGAGGTTGTGGCGAGGGAGGTCCCACTGTACTCCTTACAGTGAAGTTTGGGTAAAGGTATCTGCTAGCAATTAAACTATCAACTTCACTGTGAACTTAGTGAACCCTGATGGTGTTCCAATATAATCATAATTGCAATTATAAAGCTACATATCCTGCTACATCACCTGCTAATGAGATGTCAATAATTCTTTTTAAGACAGAAAAAGATACTGAAAGGCTTTCCTTAGTGACTGTGTCCCACAGACATGTGAACACAGAGGACAAAGGAAGACTAAAAAAGCATTCACTGGGAGGGAGGATCTTTACCTTCTGATTGGTCAAGGATATTCAGTCTGAGGACTGAATATTTCTTCAGAATGTATTTCATACCTGTAAAATCCTAGTTCTCTATGGGGCCTTTTTTGGGTGGGCATAATGAAGCATCCCATCGCTGAACCTCACCTACACTCTCAAATGGTATAGCCCACCCCAAATGGAAGTGGGGGCCTAATTTTCAGAATCAGAAAGGGCTGTGTGAACTTTGCAGATTCCTGCTACCTAATGCAATGACAGGAGCAGGAATAAGTACTGGAAAGCATGTACAGTGAATCAGCAGGAAAGAAAGTGACTAGATTCCACATGCTTATAGATGGCCCAAGTTGGTTCAAAAGCCCAGTTTTGGGCTTTTTAAAAAAGGATAAAACTTGGACCACCTAATGCAATGAACCATCCTGTGTGTTAAGAAGCAATTATTACTACAGAGCAATTAGTACAGCAATTATTACTACAGAGGTTGATGTTGAACTGAATGGTAGTTGTTGTTGTTGACTAAATGGAGTAATCACATTAATGGATGCTCAATGCTGCAACAGTTTTTCTGTAAGACAGCCAGATAATGCACCCTGAGAATCAGAATCCTTAAGGACAGAGAGACAAGGAGGAACAACTGGCAATAGAAACCTAATCCCATTTTACATTTTTACTATAGCTTCTATTCCTTAAATTAGAGCAAAACAGATTAGATGAACCATCAGTTCGTCCCAGTAAACTGATTATGTTTTAAAGAAACTGAGTTTAAAGAGACTGAGCTATGTGCTGAAGAGTGTAACTGAACTGCCTGTAAAACCTTGCTTCTAATAATGGCCAGGACACCTAGTCGTTGTGTTGTACAAAAAACAAGATACATGGAAAATCTGTTTTCCTCACCTACAGAATAAATGAGAGTTTTAACCTTCCCCTGCCTTTTCTCTCCTTTGTCCATTTTCATTCATTCATTCACGCCTATTCCCCTGGAGCCTGCTAGCACTGCAGCTGCACGCACTGTGTGGAAAAGCTATAATTAGAATATGATGCTTACTGCACTTTTACTGCATGGGTTGTGGTTTGGGATAAGAATCCCCCAGGGATCCTGATTCATTCCAATGATAACCTTACTGTCATCTTTCCAAATGAACCCATTGATTATTTTTTAAAGAGTTCTGGAAAAGGGCTCTTCTCATTCATGCATTCTGTAAACACTAACGGTAGGCATGAGTAAATGACAGGGGTGGGGGGAATACTTGGACTTCAGTCTTTCTCCTTGTAATCCTACTTATTTTTCTCTTTTTCTACTGTTGCAGTCCTAAACACATGTACCAGGGAGTAAGCCCTACCAAATTTAATGGGATTTTAGGTTTGCATTGTGAATGTTCAGTTCTACAAACATATATCCGTCAGTTGTCTTTTTCAGGAGACTCCAAACAAGAGCCACACACAGAGACTGTGTTATGAGCTCTAACACAGGTTAAAAAAAAAAAAAAAAAGGCACCGAAAGAAGAAAATCAGTGGTGGCCTCACAAACCTGCTGATGCACACCCTAGCTGTGTAGATTCTACTGGATGTGCAACACTCCCCTCTACTGGGCAAAACAGATTTTGTAGTAGCTGACTTTGGGAGAATTGTCCCTTTAATCTTATGGGAAGATACCATCTATGTAGCAATCTTTCTGATACACATGCCCACATATAAGTGCACAGCCACACAAAGTCCTCCATAGACAAGTGCACAGAACAGTCGTGCAACCACGTGTGGGGCAGGTGGCTTGAGTGCTACTCCTTTTCTTCAAATCAATTATTTAATCATCACTTACTCCAAATCATGCAGCCCTCTCTCCTACTGCTTCTCCAAGTATGCACAGGTATTGTGACCAAAACCTACTGATGAAACAACCTCCATGGCTTTGTCCAATAATCAGATTGTAATTCTAGGTACACACACCACTAGCTTCAAAGCTATCTGAGCTAGCAATCCTTGCTACACGCTGTGGTAGCAAATTCCATTACAAATACAGCGTGGAGTTCACTGGTAGCAATTGGTTGAACAAAATTAAGCATCTACGCTTTAACATTTCAGAAATACACAAAAGAGTGCAATTATATTTACTTTCTAGATAAATACATACAAAGTAAGTTTAAGATTCCTAAGCTATATTACCACCAGTGTTCATTATATTATTTTAGCTTTCCTGTATTCCTGTCCTTATCTTATCCACCATTGATTTCTTCCCTGCTGTCTCTTCAACATTTTCAGATATTTTACATTCTAAGTAGAAATTTATTATTTCTTTCATCTTTTAGCCTTCAAATCCTTAAGGGGCAATGACAATTATCAACTGTATAAAACTGCAATACAGACTTAATAAATGTAACAAACAGTCCTACCACAAAGGTATTTTTCACACTCTGCAATTACAGCACATTGGTACCACTGTAATCGCTACAGTTCTATCCTACATTTTATGGATTCTTGGGATTTGTAGTTTTGTGATATATTTAAAATTCTCTGCCACAGAGCTCTACCGCCTCTCCCAATGACAAATCACAAGGATCCATAAAAAGTAGCCTTGGCAGTTAAAATGGTATCAAAGTGCTGCAACTGTGTAGTGTGAATGAGACACAGACTTATCTTAATCCAGAATTTATGTTCATATTTAACATCAATTTCTGCCCAATACAAAGAGAATAAAAGGAGAGCAGGAGCCTGACACATCTGTACACCAACTTCACAGAGACGGGCCAGTCAGCCACACCTTTAGGATCATGGTGTCTGACTCAGAGGCCCCAGAAGATGAATTGTGCAGGACCATGGCACTGCATTCTTCTTACATCTTCTAAGTTACATAAAATCTGTCTTCATCTTAATCTAAGGCCATTTCTGCACTAGACTGTTATAGTGCTATTATTCCACTTTTAGTATTCTATGGAATCCTGGCCTAAATCACAATTTAAAAGTCCTTTCTGTATATTTGCAGGTGAAATGACTCTGTTTCTGGGACATTAGCTGAATTCTTGCCCAAGAGAAACAATATAGCTAATGGCACTTGATTTCTGTAGTTTTCACATGATGGGGTGAAATTTGAATTCTATTCCTGCTAAAATTAAATGAAACTACGTAACACTTCCTTTTTAAAAAATTACTATCTGTGGTCTTGTTCTACCTTAGATGATAGTTTCAGCATCAGACAAAGAGGTGGACTAACAAACATTTGTGGAGTGGATAGAGTATAGTGCTTTTAGGAATAAATATTGTTAGTTACATGTCATCCACGAGGCCTCTGGAACCTAGCGACTGGCAGACACCATGATAACACCACTCCCCAAGACCCTTTACTTGCTTTATCATGAGTCTTAGTGACACAACACATTATCCATTTCCTAGTAAACCTCCTTGTGTCATAACTGTGCAATTAAATCCAAGGTATGGAGTGTCAGTTTTCCACAGATTGGCCCATCAATGCAGGAAAACTAGTTGCTGTTCCAGAGAGAAACTACATTCACTATGGCTGTTACTGCTATTGAAATGAATGGATTCAACAGTATGACTCAGTGCAGCAATGCTCACTCAAAGAAGTGAAGAAACCACAAGGGATTCATTAATTACAGGAGTATGTCCCATGTCAATCTCTACTACACATGAAGAAAATGATAGAGGCAAGCATGTCTAGTTGTACAAACCAAGTGGCAGGACAAACTAATCAGTGGCTTTCAACCACCATTTTGCACTCATTGTTATGCATACATGGTCAATGTTCTCAGAAATTATTTTGCTACAACTAGTTTTTCACTTTACTGCTGCCAATTTTTACCTGTAAGGATGGAGACATTGTGGAAACAGCTGTCCAGTTTGCCAAGGAGAATAGAGAGAAAACTATCTGAGGCCAGTCCATTTGCATCCCGTGTGCTCTGGTCATAGACTACTACATCTTGGTGCTTTTCTGCCTCCACCTATAAAAGAAGCACCACAAGAAAGCCTTAATTTGGATACAGAGGTTAACCCATAAAAGTTATTGATACAAAGCTGTCAAACTCATGTGGGAAATGTTGGAGTCAATCTCTTCACTGTTTCCAACCAAGGATGAAATAGTTTGCCCATTCCTTCATGTGATTTCACCTCTTTATTTAAAAAGAAATTGTGGATAAAAAAGCAGGGGAGGGACAGAAAGATATGAGAAAGCTCTTTATACCAGCAGCTGTGAAAAAGTGCAACAAAACATATTATTTATGTAAGATGATCCCGTATTGTTGTGGTTGTTGTGTGCCTTCAAGTCATTTCTGACTTATCACAACTCTAAGGTGAACTTATCATGGGGTTTTCTGGGGCTAAGAGTATGTGACGCACCCAAGGTCACCCAGTGAATCATGGCTAGTGAGGAATCAAACCTGGTCTCCAGGGTCCTAGTTCAACACTCAAAGCACTACACCACACTGGCTCAGAATTTTATTCCTCATCGTAGATATGGCTGTACCATAGTACAGAGCAAAACTGCTGCCTCAGTCAACCTATCAAAGTTGACATGAAAGCACAACAAATGCATTATTTACTATTTTATTGGTACTGGGTTTTCTTTTTTAATGTCAGAGACAGGAACAGGTGCCTGTGGGATTCCCCCACCCCACGTGCCAACATAGCCTGACTGAACTTGAGAACTATGGAGAGGGGAGGGGTTGGATTCAGTGCTCTTAACTCCTTGGTACTAATCTCTTTTTGAACTAAGGGCCCTTTCATGTCACACAATTACAGCACTATGATTTCATGTGATTTAATCGTCATGACAAAATCCTACAGAATCATGGGATTTTAACTTCAAGGAAGTATGTTTAGAATTTTCAGCCAGAGAGCTCCTCTGTTGCTTTACCAAACTACAAAACCCAGGATTCCATGGGATGAAGCCATGGCAGTTAACATGGATTCACACTGATAATAATTGTATAGTGTGAAAGGGCTATCTGTCTGAATACACCCTAACAAAAAATGTGTTAGATGGCCAAGCCAGGCCACATGTCAACAGGCAGAACAAAAGGGAAAGCATAGCTCAGATAAGATACAGAATCTAGAACCATCAGAATACATCCAGGAGCTATGTATAGTAAAGTACCTGGTTATCTGGAGTCTGAGAAGGGAGAGGGTATTATCTGCACCACTGCAATACAAGCAACGCTCAGCAGCCCAAGTGGTGCTGATGCTGGACATACTAATTCAAAACATTTGACATCAAGCAGAACTGCTTCTCCGCTATCAGAATCTCATGGAATAGTAGTAGGGAAGGAGTACATTCCGTTCAATTACACAGTATTCAGACTTATTCAAAGATAGAGAACTACCTAGGGTTAAGTGAAAGGTTTCATAAAAGCAATGGTTTTGAGAAAGGGTGGAGGGGTTGCATCATACAGATGTACTGGAAGCAGTTTCAGGTATCAATGTCAGCACAGGGGAAATGGTAAAATGATTTTAAAGAACCAGAGATCTTTGACCAACTGAAAGTATTGGAGAAATAATAGTCATTGGATATATTAGATATTAAGGAACATGCCATGGTCATAACAAAGACTCGCATGGCACTTTAAAGTCTAACAGATTTCTCGCATGTGAATCTTGTAATGTGTCTCAGGACTCTTTTTTTTTCTGAAACAGACTACAATGCTGCCCCTTGGAAATTGTTGCTATGGTCACAGAATTTATAGCTGCTTCAGATATTACAAATAAAAGGTGTTAGCCAAGCAAACACAAACAATCCACATCTTCTCCAAAATGAAGCATGAAAAGGGGAGTCCTGCCTGGCACCCCTGTGGCACAATATGGTAATTTCAGATCCATATGGCGATCACAATTCTCCTTGCCTGTACTTAAGTCACACAGTGTACCTATGTCACATAGATGCGGAAGGAGCAGGAAAGGGGGCTTCTGACTCTGCAAAATCCAAAGCTCTTGTGACATTTCTTCCCACAGAAATTAAAACAGAACAACCAGGGTTGTCAACTGGACAAAACTCTCTCGCTTCAACTCTTCATCTGCATGCTTCCAATCTGTACCATTTCCCCACCACAATATCAGAGGAACCATTTTTGTTGAACCTTCAGGAAACAAAGGATTTTGTTTAATAAAATAGTAGCACAAACCAATTTTTCAACATGATGGGAAAAAAAATATGGGTTCAGGCCATCTTCAAAAGGTAGGTAGGATGCAATATATACACTGGCATCCCTCAGAAGGCAGGTACCGGTCTTCTTCATGGGCACAGCTAAACTCCTTTTCAGAACAAGGGTAGAAGCCACAGACATTCTAGGTGCTGGGAACACATCCACTCTCTGTCCCAGTATAAGAATAAGCTGTTCTTGGCCATCTGGCCTGTAATCAGTTGCTATCAGAGGACTTATGTATGGCACAAAATGTGGTGTGTGTGTGTGTATACATCCATGCAAGCTACAGCAGGGAACAGAGAAGGGTGGAGAAGAGCTCCCTGCCAGAACAAACAAACATAAGCAGATCTCATTCAGGTACACTGCACACCTATAGAAAAGATGGCTTGGGAGTCATCACCACCAGGTCTGAATACATGTGTCTTTGATCCCCTCACAAGGACAAAAGGAATTTTCTCCCAGTGACAGGGCTTGGTGACATACCTAGGCAATGGCATGAGTAGTGCAGGCAGAGAGTGCAAGACACAGTCAGGGGCCACCATGCCTAATGAAAGGTTAATGCATTAAAGGCTGATAAAATCCTCACAGTGCCATGGCTCAGTGCATTCACTGAATAGGCTGATGGGTGGCATACGCCGGCCTTCCAAGCTGGCGGCCTTCTGCCCTCTAGCGCAAAACACATCTATCATTCTGCTGTCACAGAAAGGCAGCTGTGGTGAAGCAGAGAGAGAGAGAGAGAGAGAGAATGAGAATGCACAACTAGGCTGTTGGGGAAGGGAAAGGAATAAATAGCAACTTCCATTACATTCCAGATAGCCCTGAAGCATGAGCTTGGATCAGCTTTGGAAAGTATGTAAAATCAAATTGGTTTCCACTCTCCAGACTATCCACTTTTCAATGTGTCAAACCCAAGAGAGCTGCATGCACCAACATTCAGAGAGAATAACTATTAAATCAGTTTAGGTCTGTGGTGTAGCTATTCTCTTTACAGTCCTAATTAGACTGTGAGTACAGCCACCCTGTTTTGTTTTTCTTTGTAAACCAATTGCTTAGGAAATGGACTGGATCTTTGATATGAACGAAAGAGAGCGAGAAGTTTTTTCCTACACTTCACTTTGATCCAAACACTTCTGAAACTGCTATTAGTGAGAAAGTGCAAAATACACAGATATTATGCACTATGGGAGTCTGTATGCATTCCTGTTGTTTTTAGCAGTAGTTTCAGACTACTAGGTTGGAAGATGATTAGTGGTGTCTGTGGCACAGGGGGAAGGTTACAAAGAAGTAACATTTGATGAATCCCCCATGTTAAATTTAAGGATGCAAGAAGAGCCCTGCTGGATCACACCAAATATGTATTTAGTCTAGCCTCCTTGCCTGCACATTTTCCACAACTAGTACTGACAGGCATTCTGCCTCAGAAACTGGAGCTACTGCATAGCTATTGGTATCAGCAGACAAATTATTCTTCATTATTTCATCTAATCCCTTTTTAAAGACCTCTGCATTGGTGGCCATCACTGCATCTTACAGCAGCAAGTCCCACAGTTAAAAAAAAACACCACTGTGGAGGGAAAAAACACTTCCTTTTCTCTGTTCTGAGTCTTCTACCATTTTGCTTCAGTAGATGACTCTCAAGTTCTACTGCTGGGGGCGGGAGTGAGGCAGATCCCTACTGATTTTTCCTGATACCACACATAATTTTATAGATTTCTATTACTTGTCACCTTATCTTTTTTCTAAGCCGAGCAAATCCAAACTCTATAGGTTTTTCTCCTATGGAAGTAGCTTTAGCCCCATCTCTATTTTCTTGTCCTATTCTGCACCAATGCCAGCCTACAATATTACTTCTGAAGAACACTGAGCTGAATTAGCCACCACAGTGTGCCCACAGCAAAGGTTTGGATGCAGATGTTGTCATACTGGCAGTTTTAAAATAAAAATAAAAATAACCAACAATGCGCTTCTTATAATACAGAATTTGCCCTTTTCACAGCAGCTCCACACTAGACCAACATCTTCATAACCTAATACTTCTTCCTTGGTCAGTCACTTAGGCTGCCTCAGAGTATATATGTGAAACTAAAACTTTTGTTGTGTTACCACCAACAGTTTTGTTATTGGCGTGTGTTAATATTACAATTCTCATTGTCAGTATTTTCTACATTCTGTTTTACTCTGACCCCATACTCAACTGTGTATGCCTGGACCACAAAGATCATACTGCATTCACCTGAGGACAGAGACCATAATCTATAAAAGCCTCATGCCTTCATTATGTCTGCTAATCTTAAAGGTGCCCTATGACACTTTGTTGTCTTATTTTCCTCTTTGTTATACTGCACCACATTTGCCATTTTAACATCCATTCATCCTTTTAGAGCTCTTTATTATTTGTTCCTTTTAAAGCTACTATAAATATTAAGATATCGTCAGCAAACATATAATTATAGTTTGGTCCTGAAGATTAATAGATTCAACAGCACATCAGCCAACTTCATCAGAGCATTAAGTTGATGGAGAAGGTGATAAGAACGTATACTCACTGGCTGTGGATAAGCTTCTTCCAGGCAAAATGGCTTTTAAAGAGTCAAGGATGCCATTGTTCACTATATTATCCCAGAGAACAAACTCAGTTTATTTATGTGACACAGTTCAAGTGAGCAATTGCACTAAAAAAGCCAATTACCCACCCATCCTTTCCCCACAATGTCTCTCTCTTGTGAAGTACTTCTTTTTCTTATTAAGCTCTTATTTTTAATTTTGCACAAAAATCCATGATGGATTCTCAAAAGTTTAAATGCAAAAATAAAATAAAAATAAAAATAAATAAAAAAATTTAGAAAAATCTGTTTCTCATACAAAAAACTATTTTTGTGCAAAAAACACTTTCCAGAAACTCTTATAGTTGTTTCATGCAAAAATTATGTTTTTCCCCCTGGAAATATAAAACAGCAAATTTGCACAGAAAAGACTATATGCATTTCTGCAAAGAACAATATCCCATCTGAGATGTGCAAATATTGTGTAATTCCCCCCTCACAAAAGGAAAAAAAAACATTTTTGACTAGAAATAAATAACAGGCAACATTCTTTTCATCGCTGCAGGAAAACTCTATTGCTACATATTCTTATTTCTGCCTAGGAATAAATATGGAGCTTACTGCCAACATTTCATATATCACATCACTGCTCTGTACTTCTACCTCTACACACTTAAGGAGAGAGAATTCTGCAACAGCCCAGACCCAAAATGCTACTTCCCCTTTATCAACGCGACAAGAGCACTGATCACTATCTGTTGCTAATCACATATAGAAAGAGATCTGCAGAGGAGGAATGAACTTTCAGCAGAACTCCTTCTGACTCAGAAAGCTTGGTTTTCCTTGGTACACAAAACACTTTAGGTAAATGCGAGTGCTAAGCTATGTATAAAGCCAGTATGGTCCTGTGGTCTGAGCACTGGACAACAACCCTGGAGACCAGGATTTGGTTTCCCACTCAGCCATGGAAACCCATTGGGTAACCTTGAGTGCATCACACACTCTCAGCCCCCAGAAAATCCCCTGATAAGGTCACCTTAGGGTTCCCATAGTCCGAAGTGACTTGAAGGTGCACAGCAGCAGCAGTCACAACAACAACAACGACAACAACACTATGTATGCACTTTACATGGCTTACCTGTATAAGTACACATCATGCTACACTGGAACAGCTCTTCTTGGCAACAGCCATGTTTTACAAAGACCGGTGATACAGGTATTAATGGGAAGGACAGCAGTCTGCTTGAATAGAAACAGCCTCACTATTCTGCATTTCCATAAACCTGACTCCCTCTTTTCCTAAATTGGTCAGGCTATAATCTCACTTACCCACATAAGCCCAAAGTTGCTAAGCCTGCATTCAAGAGAAGACATGTTTACTTTCAAGTGCTCTAGTCAAGTTGTGCTCTAGACTCGTATAGCAATTGTTGCTCCTGCTCATGTCCCCCTCCCTGCATTAATTTAATATCCAAACATTTGGCCAAAAAGTAGGTAAGACCAGGAAATGTATGTTCAGCATGGGAAACATCTACCCCAAACATGGCTACAATGGCTTTTTTTTTAAAAGGACTTGATAAAAGTTGCATGAATTGCCCTCTCTCCACAACCAATTTCCTTGAACATCTAGTCTTTGACAACAAAGACAGGTACAAGAGCATTGTGCTGAGTTGTAGACAGATTTTTATAATGAATGTGCATGCATTTTATCAAAAATAATGGGAGGGTACAAAACGAAGAGTTATTGGAATAATCAAGTCTGTCACTAAAACAGGGAATCCGGTGCTTGTTCTACAGAACGCTCAATTTCCATGAAAATTAGCAATGCCAAAATGCAAACCTCAAGTAACTGGGAACTACTTTTAGGGGGCTAAGGGTTATAAATTCATCTGGAATAATTCTGTTGGAACATATGTGAAATGCATGCCCAGAAGACCCAGTGCCTAACATTCACTGCACTCTCTGGGATGAGAGAATATTATATTTTTGTATAATTCCAAGCATTAGACATATAAAAAGTTCATGCAAGCCTAAACAAGAAAAGCACAATCTACGTCCCATGTATCTTTCTCTGGACACAGAAGAGTGTGCAAAATCCACAAAGAAAGCAGATTTTATTCCAAGTTGTTTTGAGTTCACCAGACCAGTTTAACCATGTGTAGTTGCTTGGCAACTTTCAGTACATCCCTTGCTGACTGACTCGTGTCTGGCTGCCAGGCTGAAATCTGAGGGATGCTATTGATGCTAATTTAGCCCTCAATTATGACTATCAAAACAAACCACTATAAGAGAACAGGAGAAATAAATGCTAGGCATGTCATGCCTCACTAAATATTTCCAGTGGAAAGGGAAGTTTTGTTTTGTTTTTAGTATTTGAAACTAAAAGGGGTTTAGAGCTCAGAGGGAAAAGAACTGGGAGAATTTATGACCTGAGTAGAGGAAACTGCCTTTCAGTGAGCATAATCAAGTGCAGGTATTGTGGTTGCTCTGTCTTCAACTCCTGAATAAGACACATGTGCAAACCTGTATAGTAGTTAACATCTTCAATTAATTGTCTGTCACCTAGATTTTCCCCTAGCATCCTAAGACTGTCCTCAGGATTCAAAAAAATACCTAGAGAACTCTCTCTTTATTTTTTTTTCCTGACACTGACATTAATAGTAATTTTGAGGTTTCACTTACAACTAACCTAGTCTTAAAATGTATGTAAACATAGGAAGTTGTAATCAACATTTTCATGTTGCATACAAATACACATAAAAGTTCCCAAAGAAAATATCATTGGCTATTCTGAGACTAGATTTTCCAACTCTCTTTCTGACTTAAGTAAAAACCAATGCTGCATAGTAAGACGTGGATAAAAACAGTTCTTAAATATAGCAGTGAGCATTTACCCTTGTTACTTTATCTAAACACACCCAAAAGAGGAAGCTAATCCCTCATTAATATCACCACGAACAAAAGTACAAGTGCAGCCATACAGGTCCTGCGTGAATGGCTGCTACAGGTGGAAGGGTTCTCTACCAGGACAGGGCTGTTAGAAGCAAAGGAAACAACAGCTTTGGAAGCAGAATTATCCCACAGTAGGATTTAGTGTTCCTTCCACATGGGGAGCTTTGTTTGGGGCATCACTGAACAGTTGCTGAGCAACGGCAGATGGATGCGACATGGTTTATATCATATTAAAGTTATAAGGTTTCAGGCAACAGAAATGCCAGACAAGCACTGGCAACACATAAAAAAGCTACATTGAGTAAACATAGCATTGCCTCAACAGAGTTCATAAGAGTGTATGGGGGGGGAATAGCAGGAAGGGGTGTGGATATTCTAAATACATTTCTGTTACATAGGATGCTTTTCCTTTTACTATAGAAAAGATAAATGACAGCTTGCATGGATCCCTGTTTAAAAGCTTTGGTAACAAGTTATTTTTTGCCTTATGGCGACCCCATGAATTTTATATGTTTTTCTTAGGCAAGGAGTACTCAGAGATGGATTTGCCAGTTCTCTCCTCTGAAATATAACCTATAACACCTGGTCTCCAGCAGCAGTCTCCTATCTAAGTACTAACCAGGACTGACCTTGCTTAGCTGCTAAGATGAGACAAATCTGGTGCCTTTAGGGTATTCAGGCCTTTAGACATAGGATTCCTAAATATTTTTTTTAACTTGCTGCCAGAATGCTTCCACGACTTTACAACTCCCCTAGGTGGCAAGTTCTTTGTAGTTTCTCCTTCCTTATCTACTGAGTCTCCCATCTCCTTTCCAATCCCCCATGACCACCTCTCCCCACTGACAAACAGAGTTGCACCTCAAATAGAGGACATTTGAAATTAAGAGAAAGGCATAAGAAAACAGTTACTTGTGCATTGCTCAATTTCTGTGTGCTCTTGCTGTTGCTAATTGCCATCATGTTGACTTTAACTTATGGTGACCCAAGGAATGAGAGAACTCCCAACCACCCTGTTATCAACAGCCCTGCTTAAGTCTTGCAAATTCAGGGCCATGACTTCCTTGACTGCAACCACTACCAAAAGCAGAGTACTGAGATCAGTAACAAAATGCTTTGAAGGTCTGTTTTATAAGACCTCCTTACCTAGATGGAAAGGCCCTATGTTCAAGCGCATGCTTTAAACACAGGAAGTCCCAAAGCACAATTCCTGATATTCCAGGTAGGATGGCTAGGAAAGCTTTGCCTGGGACCCTAGAGAAACAGTGCTAATCAGAGCAGATACTGGTAGGCTACACAGAAAGATAGTATGACTCACTGTAAGGTACGTTCAAACTCAAGAAGAGATCCACAAGCAGGGCTTTTGCTTGACTACAATTCCCACCATACCCCACTAGCATAGCCATGTTTGCTGGGTGATTCTGGGATTTATAGTCCCCAAAAGAAACTTGTCTAATCTCAGCCTACAAGACTGTTAGTTAGATGTATCTTCCTCTCTCTGTCCAACCAAAAGGCATTATCTGGAGACTCCGTTGCGGACCAGGTAGCCTAGTGGCAGCTGTTGACTCTCAAGTCAAGTGAATCCATCCTGAGTTTTACTTTACATTTTGAAAGTGCTATCCAATGAGCAGAAGCTATTTGGGAGTTAGGGTTTCAGCACCTTGGATAGCTCTTCTAAATTTTGGACAAGGCTCACTGCCCCTCTGACATGGAAGCCATCAGCTGCCACTGAGACAGTCCCAGGGAGAGTGCTTACAAGTAACTGCATGCCAAAAAAAAAATAAAAAAAATAAAAATTAAAAATTAAAAAAATAGAGAGGTACAGTTTTTCCCAGCATGGAAATGCAAATGTTTCCTTGTCAGGCAGCTAAGAAAGGCACCAAGCCTCTTCTGGTACAGGAAGGAAAAGGCTTCAGATGCCACAAATGACTTTGTGTCATTAAGAGGGAATCTTAACCACTCCTGTAGGATAAGTTGCATTTGCCAATAGTGAAAGACAGAGTCTATAGCTTCCTGTACTCTACTCTCGATAACGCTTCCAAGAAATATTTAGCAAGATGCGGATGCATCGGTCAGTTCTGGACATTCTCATACAGGAAGAGTAACACAGTTGGGGAGCGGCATGTCTTAGTCTCCAGAACAGCTTAAACAAACGAATGAACAAAAAAGAGTATGTGGGGGAGGAAGAAAGAGCTTTTCTAAATTCAGCAACTTGGGGTACACAAGGGAGGTTTCTCTCATAACTATCTGTGAAAGAAGAGCAAAATTTTCTATCAGTAAACATTTGTAAAAATCAGAGCCTAGCTGATCCTTGCTCTCATTCAAAAGTTTGTGATGCTAAACACACCTACAAGGACATGTAAATCACTGAAGGTGATGGGATTTCAACTTACATATGAAATGAGATTTGAAACATAACTTGGTTTACTGCAACAACAAGAATAGTCACCCTAGCAATTTTTAGTTTTGCAAAGGAAGCATGGATCATTGACCTCAACTTTACAGGCACTCTGATTTCCTATAGCGAAGTATGAGAATATATAAAATAAGTGTCTGGCAATCCAGAAGGAAAAGACTGTTCCTTCTCCTTATTCCTGTCACCAGCTCTTCACTCAGAGAGGACAAGGTGGGCAAAAAAAAGAAACACTAGGGCTAGGATGCTCCAAGATTCAAAATGAAATCAGAGCAGGAACACAGCATCAGAATATGCATGCTAGCTTTAGTTACAAAAGAAGCACATTTTACTCATATACATTCCAAGGGTTTCCAAAACCATATATTTTGCCACAGGTATTATATTGCAATCAATCATGCCAGATGGATTAAATGCACGCTATGAACTTATATTTTTCTTCTAAGAAGACAAGTACTAACAAAACCCTAGTGTTCAGAGGAATAGACTAACTAATGAATGCACTGCTAAGCTTGTTTCTTTTGGAAAAAATCTCTTGCTTCTTAACCACAAGTACAAATAGCCAAGACAAGTATCCATAGATTTAGGCCATTTCCACACTAGACTGTTATAGTGTAATTATTCCACTTTCAACATCCTATAGAATCCTGGGATTTGCAGGTTAGGGAGAGGTCGCCTCCCTAAACTGCAAACCCCAGGATTCCATAGGCTGTTGGAAGTGGGATAATAGCACTATAACAGTCTAGTGTGGAAATGGCCTTACATCCATTCTTTACCATTAACAACTTGTTGTCTACAATCAGACTTTTCTCAAATTGAAATGGGACTGATAAGCAGTGCATGAGTGAATGAGTGAGGCTGAAAGTACTAGCTATACCTCAACAAAAGTTAAATTGTTGATATAAGATATATCAGATATAGCTCTCTTTAAGTATGTGTCTTTAAAAAATAGTGTTCTTTCAAGTGTAGTCATTCTTTGTTAAATATAAAGGAAATTAAATGCTATTCTCTTTATATTATTGCAAATATTCCAATAAAATAACTTCCTCATAAAGCATTGAACATTTTTGAATATAACATTGAAACCAATTAGACAGCATTATTCACAGTAGTGGTCACATTTCCAGAAAAATTTCCAGTTCTACTTTTTCTGGAAAACCCATATCACTGTTGTAGTTTTACACAACACTGTGCTGAGATGACAAGGGGTAGGGCTGCAGGAAATATCTTTCATCTTCAGGTAAACTTTTAAAGATACAGGACCTGTCATAGATCCTGGAGATGCAACTCGAAATGTTACAACCCTCAATCTTCAGTGAGCCCCACTGAATTCTGAAGAGGGAGGGAGTTGCTCCTAAAAAAGCTTGGGAAGAGTCAATCTTCAAGAATGTAAGCTTTACCTTCCTTGCCTCATGTAGCATATATGAGTATACATCTATTTTTCTAAAAAAAATTAAAAATATTTATATCCTGCCCTCTACTGTGAGATCTCTGAGTATCATACAATTAAACCAATGCAAACAATTTAAAACAATTCCACATAAAAGCAATAACATAATTTAAGTTAGATAAACAGATATTAAACAAATAACCAACTTAAAATAGGACAAGAGGCTGAAACAGTTACAATGTCATGCACCTACATTTTTTTAAAAGGCTCCTAAGATTTTAACAAAAAGACATGTTTTAATCTAGCATCTCAAGAAACCATTAGTAGTGCCAATCACGTTTCCAATAAGAGGGCATTCCATAAATGGGATGCCACAGTATGTTGTTGTTGTTGTTACATTTGTATCCTACTTTTTCCCCCAAAATTGGGACTCAAAGCAGTTCACAATCTAAAGGAACAAGACACATGCCAAAATACACAGAGCACTGGAAATTTACCAGGTTGATGCTGATGATTTCATTTATGCTTTCAATGAAACAAGTGTGACTGGTAGCATTTACTATTCTTAACATCTGTAGTTTGCTAAGTTCCATTCAGAATTGATTGAAAGAAGTGATGTTGACTCAAGAAACTCAGACTCAAGTCGGACTTAAGTCACTTCAGTTACTCAGCTTGGACTTGACTTGGCCATAAATGATGCACTGACTCAACTTGAGACTTGTATATTTTTAATGACTGACGTGATGCCCTTGGTTCAGTGACATAACACATTCAACCAGAAATCTTATGACTTTGAACAACGCCTCCATCTCTTTTTGCCTACTAGTCACATGACAATCCCTCTCAAGTCCAAAGTGTGGGTGCATTTTTCAGAGGGGATAACAAACAGGTTAGGCAATGAGCTTGAGGCAGGCTTGAGGTCTGCTCAGCAGCCTTTCCCTGCTGCATATCAGAGGAGCCGTCTAAAATGTTTCCTAAGACCAAAGGACAAGACTCACTTCCAGAGTGCAGGATGCATTTCTCAGAGGGAAACAGCAAATGTGTTAGGCAATGGGCTTGAGGAGGAAGATCCTTCCTTCTAAATCTTTTGAATCTTCAGTAAGAGAGAGTAGGATCCTATGTCCCACTTCCAAAGCTGCAGATGGCAAAACTGCAAATGTGAACAGCTGACTCTGATTAAATTGTTAATAATGAATTTATTTCTCTCTATCCAATAATTCTGGAATTTTGGTTGGGGTATAAAGTTGGCTTCCAGTCTTGAGACTTGACTTGAAAGTATCTTCAAGGACTTGAGACTAGAATGGAGAGACTTGAGACTTTACATGAGACTTGGAGTAAAAGCCTTAAATATATCACTGACTGGGCACAACAACTTTGCAAAGCTGAAGCACGCCAATCAGTCCTGACTCTGCACAAAGTGTCCAGAATGTCACCCAAATACCAACTTTGGTCAATATCAGTTCTTAATCGGCGTTCTAGGGCATAAAGCACAAAAATTCAAAGTGTTTTGTTCAGGAGGAACCTGAAGTAGTCATTGATCCAATCCAAAACTATACTATAGTCTTAGGTTCTGCTAGATTACACGTCAGGGCTGGTGATGAATGAAGCATTTGTTATAACATCCGAGAAAGACAGATGGATAAAGAGTTTAGCATACAGTATATATGACATACGAACTGGCCTTCCTTCCTCTTCAACCTGATCCTTATGACCATTCTCCCAAGTGTATGTTTTTATGTTCAGCACCTATTGTACAGTCAGCACTCCAAGTGTACAGGTTTGATTTTCATGAATTTTATTATTTGCAATTTTCTCCAACCCCTGTCCCCCCACCTCTAGTGCTTCTTTTCAGCGGGAACCTACCCTCTTGGTGGCTCCAATCAGACTGGGCAGCTCTTCAAAAACCCGCCTCTGGTCTTCTTCCTCTTCCACCAGCCACTGCCTGGCTATCTAAGGACAGCTTGCAGCCTGATTTCTTAGCACCACAAATGCTCTCCTGATACCCTCATACCTAACCAAGGAAGGAAATGGGCAAGACAGAGGTAGTATAGGGCCACCATGCTGCACCATGCTGACCTATCCCTTTCCCTGACTTGGTTTGGAGCTACCGTGTCTGTTCTCCCCACTATGGCTCAATCCCCTTCCTACAGACACACACACAAACACATTTTGATATTTGTGTTCTTTTCCACTTCTGCAGTGGTCCTGTGCCCCTAACCTTAGAGAATGTGGAGGTCTGACTGTACTTTTTAGATGATTATGATGATGATGTTGATGATGGTAGTGATGATAGTGACAACACTCACAACAACAAAGCAACTGGATAAATATGGTTTACTCAAAAGGGAGCAATTTTTGAGGATCTCTGTCTCCCTTTATTTTTTCTCTTTCCCAGCTTCAAATTCTGTCAGCAGGAAACCAGAAAGGAGGGCAGGAGCCTGTCAGGAAGAATAATGGGGCAGGACAATTGTGCCTATGATGTCACCCTTCCTGCCATCTGCTACTCAGCAGCAGCTCCCCTCACCGCTGCTCCCTCCCCCATTAGAAACAAAAAGTCTCCACATAATAACATGAGGGTGATTCACTCCACCGCTGCCCTCCACATGGCCATCTCCCTCCCAAGGGGATTTAAAGAAGCGTCACTGGTGACAAACAAAGCTGAAATCCCACATTTTTTAATGTAACTGCCTCAAAAAAAAAAAAAAAAAAAAATTGTCACAGGAATGAAGTTGACGTGAGATTGAGGGAAAGTATTGAGTGCACCATGACCTAGGCGCATCATAAAGAGCTGCTGCACTTCTGGATTCTTCACAGGAAAAGTCTCAAGCCATTTCCGCACTACCCTGTTATAGTGTTATTATTCCACTTTCAAAATCCTGTGGAATTCTGAGGTTTGTAGCTTACTGAGGCCAAAGAGTTCTCTGGCTGAGAATCCTAAATGCTGCTCCCTAAACTGCAAACCCCAGGATTCCAGAGGATGCTGAAAGGGAAATAATAGCTCTATAACAGTGTAGGGCAGAAATGGTTTCAGGTTCGTACACTACCTGAACCAAACAGAGGAAGGTCCTACTTATCCAACCAAGACAGCACATTAACTCTGTGAAAAGCTTCAGAGAGGGAGGGTGCACAGTTTAATAAGTGGAAGGATCATCCTTCAAGACCCTCTCCCTCCACCACTGAGGTATCTGACTGTAAAAATAACAATCACACTACAAATAGAAGCTGACACAGATAATACCATGCAGGTGTTAACGCAAAAATATAATGTGATACTGGGTATAGAAATCAACCTACTCTTTCCCACTGATTAAACTTACTTACAAGGTAATTTAGTGTTGTTCACTATGCATCTACAATACAAACCTCCTGACAACAGATGATCCTCATTCAGCCTTCTGCCCTCCCTTTATCAGGCAACTGAAAATACACACAGTGCCCCCACAGCTGTTCCCGCCCCTGGCTGTCCATGTGCTCAACAGAGAGCCTGAAGTGGGGGGGGCTGTTCCATTTGTACAGGTTCCCTAAATGATTGGGCAGCCCTCTAAATGTTGCTGAATCACAATTCCCAATGTTGAAGCTCCCTCACCATTGGCTACGTTATTGAGATATGAAGTGCCACAACATCAGGAAGGTCACAATCACTCCAGTCTATCATTCCCAGAAAAATTCCAAATCACAAAAGGGAGCCTGTGATGGAGAGCAAGATGCCTTTCCATAACTCCTCCTGCCTGTGGGGACACTCCCTGCATGTGGCGGTAGACAGGTGAGAAGGAAAAGGAAGGGGGAATCCACACCTGCACCTCTGTAATTGTGTGGGGATGTACAGCCCCATTAAGGGTGCTGGGAAAGCAAGAAAGCAGGTTTGTAGACTCAACAGGTATATTGCTAAGCTTGAAAGTATGTGGATTGAAACAGTAAAATTACAGGAGCCAAAGATTTAGTGGCATGGGATTTCCAAGATTGTCAGGAGACAATATTGTCTTTCATTGCTTGTTGTCTACTCCTGCAACCAGCAGAAGCAGAATAACATTATGCAAAACAAGCAATATGCAGCTTTGCTCTGTTCACACACTTTATTCAGACTGCAAAATTCAGTACTTTTTGCTACTGAACTTCAGCTATTTTGAGACATTATTTTGGTTTTTTAAAAGAGCGAATACACATAATGTTGACCTTTGCTATTTTGAAAAATCATTTTACATGCAATTATATGGAGTGGTTATATATACACAGTCCACCATTACAGATTGGCTGGAGGTGCAGCACATTCCATGGCATTCTTTTACTAGCCTGTTCCCCAGCTTGTGGGAGCTTTAAAAAAGGGAAAGGCATTCCTCAGCACTTCCCATTCACGCCAACATCACAGCATGATTAAATGTCTGTCAGACATGCACCTGTTGGTTTTTAAGGTAGCATCTGTGTGGGAAAGGGGACTATATCTCTGCTCTCAAATGGCTGCTATGGTTAAGGTGGAAAAAGGATATACACTGTTTGCACCATAGCCTACTAAAGCATCATCCCAGCTGTCACTTCCTAACTGTGACCCTTTCCACAACTCATCCATTTTCGGCGCTGGGGAGCGGTGCTCGTGCAAGCAGCCTCTGGAGAGAGGCTCTCGCTTTCCTGTTTCTTCGGCTCTGCACAAGCTTCCTGCTCGTGCAAGAGCCCCACCTCTTCCTTTCACAGTGCAGCCTGGGACCTTCCCAGGCTGCACTGAGACAGGAAGCATGACCAGCCTGGCTCCTGAGGCTCCACACGCAAGGTAAGTGCACGCAGGGGCCCGGAGTGATGCGTGACCACGCAGCATTTTCGGCTTCAAGCCAAAAATGAAAAAATGCATGCACGGTCTGTGTCAGACCCTGGAGCATCGCGCAAATGTGAGTGCGTCATGTGGACTGCTCCTCACATTTGCATGATGCTAAGGGGCCCTCTCGCATTGCAAATGCCATGCGAAATGGCCCTTTGTGTGACAGCCTATGAAGACATGGCACATGCCTAGGCATAACTAGTTCTCTCCTAGTCTGAATTACCACCATCTTCCACAGGTGCTATACCCTACATATGCATGAGGATTGGAAAGGGAAGAGGTGGGAGGCAGACAGTTACACATTTTCCTGGCACATTATTGTAGACATCCACTCTAGGCAAGGTCCTGACAACACTATTCTTATTACAAGAGGGCAAACTATAGAACTTTTGTTGTACTCAAATTTCCAGATAGCTTGTGGGGTGTAACAGATATAAATGCCTTATGTGGACTGAGGAAACCTTGTCTCAAAACCCTATGGAAGAAATAAAGTTCACTGGTTGGCAGAGACAAGTCATGCCTCTTTCAGTCTAATTAACTACAGAGGCTCATTATGAAAGCAACATACATAGATGAAAACTACCTTGAGCTCTTTGGTGGAATGTAATAGAATAAACAAGTCGTGCAACAGAGTCTCCATCTCTTCTCTTCTGGAATTGTCCTCTTCATCAAAGGAGCTCATTAATCAGCACCCAAAATCTCATAACAAATTCTCCTTATGCCCTGTTTTAAACCCTGCATCTCTGTTCTGAACTTAGCAACAACAACATGATAACAGAACGTTAACAAAAACAAGAGAATCACTGTGGTGTAGTGGTTTGAATGTTGGACTAGGACACTGGGAGTCCTGGGTTCAAATCCCCTCTTGGCCATGGAAATCCACTGAGTGACCCTGGGTAAGTCACATGGGCCATTTCCACACTTGATTGTTGTTAGTACTTTTATTCCACTTTCAACATCCTATGGAATCCTAGCGTTTGTAGTTTAATGAAGGGCCTCAAAGGCTCCTCCCTAAACTGCAAACCCCAGGATTCCATAGGATGTTGAGAAGTGGAATAATAGCACTTTAACAGTCTAGTGCGGAATTATCAGCCTAAGAGGAATGCAAGGGCAAACCCCCTGTGAACAAATTCTGTCAAGTAAACCTTGTGATAAGTTCACCTTAGGGTTGCCATAAGTCTGAAATGACTTAAAGGCAAAGAACAACAAAAACCTATGCCAACCTTCCTGTGCATCGCACTCTGAACCTTCAAACAAAAAGCTAGGAAAATGTTGGTATCAAATGCTTAAAACTTCTATCCTAAAATATACTTTCGTTGAATACCTTTTCTTCAAACTAGTACAACCACTATAACACAGGGTTCAGGACTCTCTCTCTCTCTAAATGTATATATGCTGAAGGAATGGTATATTGATATAAATCCAAACAATATAGATCTATCAATTTTGCAGACAACTCAGAAAGAACAGCTTTTGCATTACATGATCAATTTACAGAATTTACTGTCATAAAATGTGGTGATGGCCAGAATCTTACAGAGCTTTAGAAAATATTCATAGTATGTTTAGCCTAGCCATGTTTGAAACAGAAAAAAACTCATGTAAAATATACAGAACATGTAAGTTTGCTAGGTTTGCATAATTTATTCTGGGTACAGAATTTCACTGCAAATATCTGTATCTATCTAAAGAATAAACCATGGTGTATTATCTCCTTAAGGCTGATCTCCTTTCAGTGTACCTGAATAGTCTTTAATGGGCTGAGAGCCCAGTGTTAATTAGACTTCCTCCTTCTCACTGAACACAATCCTATCTCTCACCATATCATGAATTGCAGTACTAAATTCAACATTCATTCTAAGTTCAGAAATAAGCTTCTCAATAGTACCTCCTAGTTTCAGCAAATAATCCAGAAACAGTTCCTTTCAAATTCAATCTGTCTAAAAAGCATGCAATATTTTGAATTTTTTTCCAAGAGCTCTTGGATTTCTCCCAGAAAAATAGAAAGGCTTGCTCCTAATGCTTCTAGTTCTCAGCCAAACTACCTTGCAAAACAAGTAGATATAGAAGCCACAATGAGTTCAATTCTTTAGTCAGAACCACCACCACCACCACCACCACCAGCAGCCTATCAATTGCAAGGAACAATATTCCACACTGACAGCTGACACAACATAATGTTCTACATACCTAGGTTCTACAAAACAGGTTCACACTGAAACACTGGGAATATAGAACATTACAGCAATAACAGCATTGGATATATGGATGTTTGTACTGAAATCTCTTTTGAAGACTAATAATGACATCTGATACCCTAACAAAAGTCATGTGCATGTTTTTGAGCACATCAATGGGTATTTACAAATATTTTGCTCCTGTGAAAGTTATCTTGAAAATTTCCCCAAGGACTTTTAGCACTACTGGTTCTTTTTACTCAGCTTTTCCCCTTTAGATGTTCATATAAGTCAACTGTTATCCGAAGTCAGAAACTAGAGATTTTGAAGTCACATAGCAAAAAGAAAGAAAAAATTTTCTTTAAAAAATTTCAAGACTTTTCAACTTAACTGAATATTAAAATCTTTTACTCAAACAAACAAAAAAATGACCAAGCAGGGCATTTCAAGAAACCTCTGGTGAGAAGATTCAGGGTCAAACTCGGGCCATTTCCGCACTAGACTGTTATAGCACTATTATTCCACTTTCAACATCCTACAGAACCCTTGGGTTTGCAGGAAGCCCCTCCATAAACTGCAAACCCCAGGATTCCATAGGGTGTTGAAAGTGGAATAATAGTGCTATAACAGTCTAGTGTGGAAATGGCATTGATGAAATGGCATTCACTCAATTAGCAACCTTCTGAATGACTTCTAAGAAATAAGTAGCACCAATTAGGATTAGGACTTTAGCATGAGAAGGAGCATGGTTTTAATCCTTTATCTGCCCTCAAATTCTAATTGGCTCTCAAAGGTCACTGGATATCCCAATCTGGTCCTAGTTAAATCCAGTCAAGTTTTCAGTGACACAAACTGCTTACTGGATGAATGACATGTGTTCTAGTTTGGCCACCTACTTCCACATAAGCCACCACAAGAGACAGAGAAAATGTTCACCCTGGGTAAATGTAATAAGATGGATGTATGTGGACAGGGAGAAAATAGCTAGAGAACAAAGTTAACCCCTTGTGCAGTATCACTGTCATAAAATATCCCTCCCTTGTTTTCAGCCCCTGAAAGAACCCTCAAGGCTTTCAAATTCAAAACACAAAAACACAATAAAAATAATGTGATGAAGCAAATAATCAATTCAGTAATTAAAATAGCAGCATGAGAAAGACACAAAATAACTGGATCCATTTTTTTAAAAAATGCAATCCAGAGCTGAAAAAATCCACAGCAGTGGGATGTTGAAACCGATTAAAAGCACAAATTAAAAAGTATTCTTTGCCTTCTTAAAACTCAAGATAGAAAAGAAATTAAATGCTTTTAGGAGGGTGTTCCACACTCTAGGTGCTGCTTTTGAGAATGCTATGATGCCCAAATAGATAAATATTTCTAGGTTAATATGTTGCCTATTCTGAAATCCAGTTTGCGTGAATACCATGTGCCACATGATGTATTTGTTCCTACATTTGTTTAAAGGCCTGTTGCTACTTAATACTTTAGGTCAATACCATGCACTGTGAGAAGTAAGATTTTATCATGGAACAATGTCTAACATAGTCCTTGTTCCAAATGTGTCTGTTAAAAGCTGAGGCCTGCATCCATTTGCAGCAGAAAGAAGATTGGAGAAGTTGGACAGGTACTTACATAACACCAAAACAAAACAAAACCCCAGACATGTATCATTTTAAAAAAGAAAATTAGAATTGATTTTTGAAATCAGGTAAACAGAATTATACTTGGCAGGCAACTTCAGGGTCCCTCATCTCCCTCGTCATGCTTCTTTTACCTTTAATTCAGATATGCTCTGGCTGGATAGCTTTTCAAATAGAAGACAATTTCAAGGACAGCCTGCCCTTCAAACAGAACAGATGTCTTCTTCAGGACAGGACACCTAGCTCACTCTAACAAGGAGTCATCTGGTGGGGGGAACAGGTACATTCCCTTGTGGTTGCTTCCTTTCCTACAAAGGACATAGACTACTTCTGGCAGAACTACAAGAAACATTGTAAAATTGCCAACCATGAATTTGGCAGGATGGATTTCCCATCTCTTCAGCTCCATACTGCTTTCAAAATTCTGCACAAAGGTAATCCAAAATCTGGTATCCCAATAAGATCAGTTCTGTAACCTGCATGAAATTTGCAAATGAAGCAAATGTGCATACATTAATCTTTGTTGCAGACTACATTCTGTCTCCGCTAGTCAAGGAGGAAGGGAAAAAAATCGAAACTCTGCTCTCCGATGAGAAGTGAAAAATCCTACTCAACCCCTTCCCTTAGCCTCTGAGATTTCAAGTGACACATTCTCAAGCCTCTTTTGCAGCCAAGAGAGCGAGAAACTGGTTTCATTTTTGTTTCAGGGAAAATCTACATTGCAGTGCTACAATTCTCAGGGCTCTGAACTGCACCCTCAGTCCCAAAATCCCATGTTTGTACCACACCGCCAAAGAATCAAGAAACACATACAGCTCTGCAGATGATGTCAAGGCTGCCCTATCTGGGAATGGCTTTGCATCCATTTCTCATCCCCCAAACAGTTCATAGGAGGGTACCTATTTCTCTCTCTCTTTTTTCCTTAGAAATATTTATAAATTATTCTAGCCAGCAAAATCTCCCAGAATTTAGATCAGCTGTAGTTACTCCAGGGGGTGATATACCCCATGTCACCTAAAAGCAGATTTGTCTCTCTGAGAATCTGAAAAAATGACAACAGAGTGCTATGCTCCATTCTTCACTGTGAACAGTGGCTTAAAAATAGCCATTCTCTATAGCCCCTGCCTGAAGCATCAGTACAGCAGACTGGAGGCAAGGAATTATCTTTCTCCCCTCACAGTCCCCACTCCACACACGCACACACTTACTTCATCCAGGCGGGGTGATGTCACTGCCAGCCAATTGCAATGAGCCCTGCGCATGCAGGCTAAGGGAGGGGGGGATGAGGACTCCACAGATGGCTCCAGCTGGGTCTAGCATTTGATTAATCGCTTGAATTACCCTCCTTTGCTACAAAATAATAAAAACTGGGGTGGAGGGGGAGCGTGGGGGAGAGGCAAGAGCAAACGCTAAAAAAAGCAATCCAGCTGCTGAGAGCTACCCACAAACAGAGGGCCTGAAGGAGGATCTAATGTGGAAGGCTGGCTGCTGAACTTAAGAAAGAGTATACCTGGGCCCTTTGGTGCAAGAGCCAGCCAGCAGGCACTATTACACAACAGGGTCCTTCTATCAAGAGATGGAAGTGTGGTTTCTTGCTCTTCACTTGCCACAGTTGGCAGGCTCAGGAGACAAATTTAAACCCTTATTTATCAAAAAGGGTAAGGCATACTTGACACAGTATTCTTGACTGCCCTTGCTCCAGTGAAGCTTTTTCTGGCATGATGATAATGTGAACCTAAGAGCTTCATTTGTTTCATTTCTGCAGTTAAAAGGAAAGGAGCACAGCTACTAAAAACAGCAGGCAATTATAACCACCAGTCCAACGCACATGTAACTCTGAGAAAACCCTATTTAATGCAAGGCTACATGGTCAGGTTAGTGTGTGTACCTCCTTGGAGAAGTACACTCTTACCTGGCAATATAACCTGGAATACCAAGCTTGGATAAAAACTGTGTGTATTCATGATGTCTCCTTTCTTCTCCCTTTTGTCTTGATTCTCTTGTGTCTATACAGCAAGCCAACCCAAGCTGCTTTTTCCTTATATGACATAGCCTACCTGTGATTGCAGAGCCTGGGAGACATCTTAGTTTCTAGATTCCAAAGTTCAGCTATGCAACTCAGCTCAGCCTATACTGGTCCTCTACTGTAGCAGTGGTCAGGTTGTGGGTCTTCACATGCTCCCAGAATCTCTCAGCACTGACCATCCTGTCTGGAGATTACTGGAGTTCAAGTTCAAACAACATTTGGGGATCCAAAGTGGAATCACTGGACCACACCACTGGCTCTCTGTGAGTATGGGGATATTCTGCAAAAAATGTGCCCCCTTTCCTATACTCTCAACTGTAAATCACTGGAAAGGACAGGGAGCTTCATTCTGGTTGTGCACACTTGCATCTGAGGTAATCTGAACTGTCGACTGCGTACCAGAACTGTCTTAAGAGCACTGGTCTTCTACATCCAAGATGAAGGGAGAAGCTACATTCCAGCCAATACAGCACAGAAGGTAAAAGGTGGAAAACGGCAGAAAGGCCACGAGTAGAGGCAGACAGAAAGACTCTGGAAAAGAGGTCTGACAGAATAAATCAGTACTTCAGATAACATCACTTTCAGTTTCCGGAAAGATAGGAAGAAGGGAATATGCAGTTTCCGGAAAGATAGGAAGAAGGGAATAGTCACGTTTTTCTGCTTCAATACTGGTAGGCAGACCCCCTCTTTGTATCAAAAAGATACACAGTTAGGCCATCTTTCAGTTGCTCACTCCCCTTTGTACATAGAATGGATCAAGAATGGTGGGTCTTCAGTTGTGCACCTCTGCTCCTCCCTCCCCCAGGACACAATTTAGTCTGTGTGCAATTATTTTCACTGACACAAATCCTACTTCAAAGGCTTATCCCATGTTAACCCATGGCTCCTGAGGACAGATTATGTGCCAGGCAATGAATTCAGAGAAGCACAGAACTAGGGAGCATGAATGATTGGAAACACTGCCTGTATACAAACATACTGAGGTTCCTCTACACTAGAATGCTTTAGTGCTGCAGAAACACTCTGTTGTTGTTGTTGTTTGTAACTGGCCAGAATTAAAAATCAAGATAAGGTTTTGGCACAGCATTGACTACAGTAAAATACTGTCCAGAAATGTACCTCTCCAAATCTTTCTGGTCAAAATTTTTGTTATGTTTACTCAGAAGTTAGGCTCACTTAGTCAAGGTTCCCTTCAGTGTTAACTAAAAGCTTCTCAAGGGCAGGTTCAGTCCATTTTATGGCCATCGCTTAGATGCCTGGGGGCAGTCTTCTAAATAGTCCTTCAGCAGCCTCTCTTAATTGCTCCAAAAGGACAGTTTTTCTTGAGAAGGGGTTAATTACATTTACTTCCATTTTTTCCCCCATTTTATACAGCTACCTCTTCCCATGCTGAGGCAAGAGACAACTTCATGTGTACAAATAACTTTACAGCTTTTTCATATGTCTTACAAATATGTGGAGTGGAAATCTGTATTGTCATACAGAAGTCCCCAAATGAGTAAATGCTTCACTTTCATGTTTTTCCTAACACTGAAGATGCATTTTTCAGCTTCAGAACATGGAACTGAAACTGTGAATAAGATTGCTCTTATGGACATCACTTTTTGTTCAGTGCTTAATTTCAACCTGTAAGTGAACATATTATGTGAGGTCTAGTGTCACCACATCCTACATTTAATTTCAGCTGACATTTTGTGACACAGTTATAATTCCAGAGCACTGGGAATAAATTAAATAGTGTTAAGTCTCATGCCTATCAATACACTACCTTTCCATAGTAGTGGGGTTGCATTGCTTTTTCAAGGTAAGAAGCTACACTGATGGTGGGGATCTTCCACATCAGACTGACTTTGCTGAAGAGCCAGATTAAATGTGCTAATCATCTTAACACAGTGAGAGGGAGCTACTGGACAACTGCTAAATAACTATATAAAAGAGATAAAAGATGACAAATTTATTCAAGGAAGAGCCTTTTGACAATGTACTCCAAAATTTTAGAAAGTACAGTGGAAGCTGCTTTCAAAGCACTAGGAATGAATAAACCACCAGATGGCATGCCAATAGACCTGTTTCAAGCTACAGACAGAATCCATCCAAATTCTAACAAAAATCTACCAACAAATATGGAAAATAAAACAACAAGCCCACAAACTGGAAATCCTCATATATATTCAGACCATCAAGAAAAGAGATGCCAAGGACTGTTGTAACCATTGGCCTACTGCATGGACCCCCCCGCCATTAGAACAAAGTGGTAGACAAGATTTTATAACAAGGACTTCTGACATGTAGACAGTAAGAAATGCCAGACATTCACGCAAGGTTCAGAAAAGAAAGAGGTATCACAGATCATAGTACAAAAATATACAGTGCATCCTCTTCTCGAGCAACCTCCACACACATGAATGCAAGGTCACATGAAGCATTGCTCTTGTTATAGGCAATGGATTTAGGGGGCACGTGCAATGTTGTGTCCACTGACTACAATGAGATGCAATGCTCACATTTTTTTTATCACAGGGATTTCTGGAACAGAACCCTGCATATATGCCAGGTGCATTGTATTGGGTAATGAAGTACACCAAAGAATTTCAAAGGAAAATCAGTTTCTGCTTTACAGGTAACAGCAAAGTCTTTTGATTATGCAGATGATAAAAAACTATGGATCGCTCTAAATGGGTATGCCCAAACATTTGATTGATCTGATGGTATAATCTGTACTTTTTATAAGAGACTGCTGCAGAACACAACACTCTAGAGAAACAGAATGGTTTCCAAATGTCAAGAGGGCATTTATACACAGATTATTATCATATGAAAAGCAGGATTAGACTCTGAGGAAGGAAGCAGGAAAACTGGGAGAAAAGATATCAAGAATTTTAAGTTAGGCAGATGGCACCATATTCATATTAATTAATCTAAGTATACAAAGTTCACTGGTTGTCACTACATAGTTATCTGTTGTTATCCTCAAATAATTTTTATGAATTTAATCTTAGTAAAACAAGGGTTTCCTTATTAAAAGATAGACCAATTCTTTCTCATTTCTATTTTTATTTCTTTTTAAAATTTACCCAAATGATTTCCAAATTTAACAAGTATTTGTTGATTTAAAAAAGGATAACACATGCAAAAATAAAAGCAAGGATGTTTTCCATTAGAAGGGTCAGCTGTGATAGGTCGCTATTTATTGATGGGGTGGGCAACTCTGAAAGAAAGAAAGAAACAAGCAAAAATTCAGAGGAAGAATCGATCTTGGTCTGAACTAGCTTTATCTGACCTCGGTGATGATCTCACACAACTAAATCTGACTTACATAAAAACTGACTGTGTGGGAACTTCAAGGAAACTATTCCCAGGAACAAGATAAATGAGGAACTATGAAGTTAAAGTAACAGAGAAGAGGTAAAACATGGACAATGAAAGGGGAAGGGGAAGAATTTTCACATAACCTGAAGTCTTTGGGAGAATCCTTTGGGAATTTCAAAAGTAGTACTTTAAATCCTTCCCTTAAGCACATGAACATTCACCATAGCCCGAAATCATACCACATACTACACAGTCCACATCAACTCTACGTGGTTCCATGTTTTGTTCTACAGACAAAACTACACATTATATCCAGTTCTGGAATTCTCCTTGGAGCTGTTAACTCCTATTGCTGCAATCTGTAGTGGGAAACCGACTCAAGAAGAAGACAGTATCAGCAGCCTTCCACCCATCTTAATGACACATTTTCCCCAGCAAAGGGGAAAGTATGTGCATGTGTATGAAAACTCAGCAAATAAGAGACTGAATGGGAAGGAAAAAGAAGTCACTCTCCAGTGGGCCTTGCCTTGTGTGGTTCTTCCTTTGCAATTACAACCTTAGCAGCTGCATTTAGACAAGAAAAGAAAAAGGATTTATAAAAAGGGACAATTTAGGATAAGGCTGTTTTGACTTTTGTTTTTGCTGCTTCATAGGCCATTTCTGCTCTACACTGTTATTGTGCTATTATTCCACTTTCAACATCCTGTGGAATCCTGGGATTTTCACTTTAGGGAGAGGCATTCAGAATTCTCAGCCAGAGAGCTTTTTGGCCTCAGAATTCCACAGGATGTTGAAATGGAATAATAGCACTATAAGAGTTTAGTGTAGCAAAGGCCATAATATATCAGGAGTGGGCCTCCAAACTTCCCAGATACAGGCTTGTGGGCTGGAAGTTAATAGGCTGGAATATTTAATAGGCATGAACACTGAGACACAGCAGGGCTTGGAGGGTTACCAAGGGCCATGTTTAAGTACCTTTATATTGGAAGCTGGCTGGATGAGCTCTGTGATGGATACCTTGTCTTGCTGAAGCCTCCTCTTGACCAGCTTGGAGCAGCAGATGTTGACAGAGCTAAGGACATGCCAGGAGTTGTACTCCACAAAGGAGCGACTGTCAATGACCAACATGCCTTCGGCCCCACTCCTCAAGAGGCCGGCAAGCTTCTTGGGATCCATCACTTTGCGTGGAAGTCTGTCCCCGGCCATGGTAGATTCGTCCCTTCTGCTGCCCGTGGGAGAAGGGAGGGAACACCCAGGGTAGGGGAAGCCAGCTGAATTCTCCCAGAGGCAAAGGGAATGGGGGAAGGGGGAGAGGCAGCTTGAAAAGAGCCAAATTTTGCCACGCTGCTAAGGCCCTGTATGGGAAGTCATTGTGCCAAACCTGTTGGGAAATACAGAGACAGACAAAGAGAAGAGAAAGAAAGGAGGAAAAAGTAGTCAGATGCTGCAAGTTCAAAATAGCACTGATTTACTCTGTTCTAGATCAGGGCAAGCAAAAACAAAAACCTACACAGAATTTGAAAGAAGGCACCAGAGTACACGGACTGACTTAATGGACCTCCAACAAATTTGGAATTGCAGCTTATGGACCTCCAGCAGTTGTTGATCTGCAACTGTTGGAGCCCTGGCCAGCACAATGAATGGTGAGAAATGATGGGGACTGTATTCCAACAACATCTGGAGCGCCAAATATCTTCAATCTCTAGTGTAATGGATCAGTCATCCAAACAAGAGAGCCAGCGTGGTGTAGCTGTTTGAGCATTGGATTATGACTCTGGAGAGAAGGGTTCAAATGCCTGCACAGCCATGGAGCCCCCCTGGTTGATCTTGGGCACATCACACACTCTCATACTCAAAGGAAGGCAAAAGCAACCCTCCTCCCCCCAAACAAATTTAACCAAGAAAACCCCATGACAAATCTGCTGTAGGGTTGCCAGAAGTTGGAAATGACTTGAAGATACACAACAACAACAATACCCAAACAAACAAGTACCCTAAAAGTAGAGATCGAACTAAAGAATTTTACACTTTTGACCTTGATAACCAGCTCTGCTGCATCCTTTGTACTTCATACAACCACAGCAATACATTACTGGCTGAGTCACTGTTCTCTGTACTATACTATAAAAAGCAGGGACCTTTTCAAACTGTGTTCAGGGGAGCTCAGGGTCCCCCTGTATCTATCAGAAGCTGCTCAAGAAAATCACTAACTATTGACAAAAATTGCAGTAGGGCTGGGGGTTCAAAGTGAGGCCCTCGGGCCATGTGTGCCCTTTCCTCCTGGCTCTTTCTGCAGCCCATGATCCTTCTAGACTTCCCCACTGGCTCCTTTTCTACTCCCCCCACCCCAGCCTGCCGGAGAGGTAATTAACCTTTCAGATAGTTACTGTTTAACATCACAAATACTTGTTAAACATGCATGGTTTAACATCATAAATACCTGTTTTTCAAATCCAGGAGTGGACTTCCAGCCATTTCCTTTCTTTTTTCATTTTTGGAAGTCAACGAGGGAAGGATATGTCTCATAGACAGAAAGTTGCCCCCCACTACCACTTAGTTTCAATTTCCAATTCCCTCTAAAGAACATGCATTATCCCTGAAATATTATGAAGCTGCAGGATAGTATGTTCAAGATTAAATGCTCAGTTCACACAGATAAGGAGAGCACTCCCCCAATCCATCCATCCATCCCTGAGCAATGGTTCCTCAGTAACCATATCAACATGTAAGTGTCTCAGAAGTTAAAACTCAAGCAATCACAGATATGATACATACATGAAAATGCTTGCATTATGAAATAACAACACATGTAGTTTTGCTACATGCTATGTTCAGATAATCAAACCTGGGCTTATTAAGCAAAGATCTATATGAGCAGTTCACACTCAGACATAGCCCTTTTGTACCTGCTTTGCTCCTTTGGTACAAGTGGCAGAACAAGCCACAAAGGTGGACTCAAGCCAAGTTTTCTATTACATATGAATTGGAACCATAGTTAATGGGTTATAAACAAGCCAAGACTGGAAGCCCATGTTACATCATGGTGTAATTTATGCTCGCACTATAGGAAGTGAAGACGAAATCTAGTTTGCATGCTTATTTCTTTTGCCTGTGCAATGGGTAAAACAAAGCCATGGCAAAAAAATGTTGTGCAGATGCACACCAGTTACTTGCTGTGACACTGAAACCAGCCCAAGGGCTCTTTTTACATTCAAAAAAATGATGAAATATAAAAATTTTCCACCTCAGTGAGAATTGTCTGTAAAGTAATGAATACCTGGCTTCATTCTCACAGCTGAAATGGAGCAAGCTGGAGTTAGCCCCTCAAAAAGTTTACTTGGAATAGCTGAATTGCCATTACGAAAAACGTCAAGAAAACTGTATGCTTTGCAATACTGAGACTGAAGTTAAGAAAGAAAAAAACCCACAAGGTAAGAACATAAACACAGTTTTTTGCCATCATTACACCTCTAAATGATACCCCCACCTACCAATACATTAGATACAATGTGGAGGAGGGGGGAGATTATGTAATTCTAGTCGGCCTAGTTTATAATTCACTCATCTTGGACAGCTCCAGTTTGAACTTTCCTACTTCTTTGTTTTAAAAACATTCCTTTTCTATGAGTTAGCATCAATCTGAGTATGTCATGTTACTATCTTTTTCTTCCAGTAGCTGAGTACTAAGCTATATAACTTGAAATCTCACTACCGGCTCTTAATATTTGAACTCCTTTCTAAGGTCTGTTTCAGATTAAGATACAGACTCACTTCCTCTGTAGGATTAGCATGGCTACTAGCTAAGACTCTTAACAGCCGAATCCCGCTCAGAAGTAAGTCCTAAGTCATTCAGCAAGACTTATTTCAAGGTAAATGAATATACACTCCCACCTTGGACTTAAATTCTCAGCAACCTCAGAGGGACTGACTTCTCAGAAGACATGCACAGGGTTATGCTTCAGTTTTTCCATTATCTACTGACTGTAGCTGTTGAGTATCAAGATCTGCACATACCCCTTGATTCTCCAGTACTAGAGAAAAGAACAGTAATCCTTAGATAATCAAGATGGCACTAAATCTAGCTTTTAAGGGGGGGGAAAATGAAGAAACCACCATGAAAACTACACTAGAAGCCACAGTTATGTCTTCTAATACTTTCTTTGCCATTCCTTCACCTCCTTGACATGCATTATTTATTTATTTGTACATCTGAAGAAAGATGCCAATTATAGCAGCAGCTCCTTTGGCAGTTGGCTTGCTAACCCTTTTGCATCATCATAAGCAACTGAGTGTGGCCTCTCTTTTTTGTGCTCCAGTACTAGATTCCTTTTTTTTTTTTCCCTTTGCACTTCAGGGCAGGCTTTTAAATCTGAAAACAGCCCTAATTAAGAGTGGTTTGAGAGGGAAAGATGCAGGCTTCTGCTACCATTATTACATACTTCATTATGTGCTTTCCGCCTCGCTAAGGATCCCCTGCTGTACCTGAGCAACAGAACTGAAGGTAATCAGAAAGGATGCAAATTAATTGGCTTTCCCCTCCTGCCCCTGTTCCTCACCTACTTCAACCCATCTCTTTCTCCACTGTGTGTGTGTGTTGGGGAGGGGAAAGAAGTAGTGGCACATTTCTCTCAATTCCAGTCAAGAGAACTGTTAATTGAAGCGCAGAGACAAGGGAGCCCCAATAAAGAGACAGAGATAGCACAGACAAAGGGATAAGAATGAGCTACAGGAATGAGATGAAGGGCTGATCAAACAGAGGCAGTCAGTCTATAGACCAAATATCAAGATTAACAGGAGTTCAGTCCTTCCATTCTCAAGTTGATGGCAATGGGTAAGCATCCAGGCTTTTCAAAACACAATTTAAAGGGGTTTAGTGAGATTTTCTTTTAAGGAAAAAAAACCCTTTTATCCCACACAAAGGAAGTGTTGTTTTGAGGAGGACAGTGTGCGTTAACAGTAATGAAGCAATGCATTTTTGTATGCGAGGAATACTATTGAAAGATAACAGGTTCAATCTGTATACTGCCCAATCTGTACTTCACATTTCCATTACTGAAAAGGGTTTACGTAGAAGGGGTTTTGCTGACCAAAATGTTCTTTGACATATGCCCATTTGTGTTTGTCTGTTTCTTTAATGCAGGTTTAGTGAACATTTCCAGAAAAGGTAGAATACACAGAGTGTGTAGGGTGTGTGTGTGGAGTTTGCCAAGCTTTCCTGCCTCCCCTCACAGGTCCCAATCCCCCCCCCAAAAAAAATGTTCCTCCAAGAAAGAGTCACTCCCCTAGGAGATTTTAGGCGTGTTTCTCCATTTTAAAGCAATAAGAGGCAGCCAGATTTTAGGAGGGCATGAAAAGGTTTCCTCCCTGCCACACACAAACGAACTGACAATTCCGGGGGGGGGGGAATGGACAAGTACTGTCCACATGCTCTCTAGAGCTGTCCACCTCTGACAGAAAGGAACCCTGGCCCAAGAGAAAACAAAACACAAAAAGACACAACAGTACTGAAACCAAGACCAGCATAAACTGTGGTTTCCAAAAGGCAAGAACCCCTCAACATCACCATACACACATGCCAAAAAGAACCAAAGGTAAGAAAGTAGCTTGCTCCTCATGCCAAAAGCCATCACAGTGAAATTATTTGGAAGAAAAATGCTGAAGACCACTTTTGCATAACACTTTTAGTTGTGCCATCTCAGCAGTCACAAAACACTGTATTTGCTGGTGTATAAGACTCACTATTCCCTTAAAAAAATGCTGTTTGAAAATGGGGTGTGTCTTATACACTAGTGTGTCTTATATACCAGCAAATAGTATTTGCCAGTCTATAAATGGGGTGCATCTTATACACAGGTGCATCTTATATGCTGGCAAATACAGTACGTTGCAAACAAGCTTTTGAACTCTATCGCCATCATCATCATCATCATCATCATCATCATCATCACCACCACCTTTATTTACACTCCACTTTTTCCCCATGTTGAGACTCAAAGCGCCATAAAACAATTAAAAAAACATAGTTAAAAGCTACAAAATACAAAAGTTAAAATGCAATTAAACAATCGAGAAGAATTAAAGCAAAGTTAAAACACATAATTAAAAACTCACACATCCATAAATCCAGCAACTTCAACACAATTAACAAAATCTATTTGTTATATATTTGTTAAATACAGTATCTATTTATCTATTTAATTTATATCCCACGTTTCCCTCAATTCTACTAAAAATCAAGCAATAAGAGAAGAAAGGGGGGAGACTGCTGTTCAAGTCAAAAAGTCTCCATCTAACCAGCCTTAACATGATGTAGAGGGTATAAAACTGTGTTTAACTGAGATCCATCTGATCCCCAGAATACATGGGACTGTCTCCAAAGGTGACCGAGAAACCAACCAACAGTAACCCATTCTCCCCATTTTTAATAATATAAAATCCTACTATTTCTCAGAATTACTGACTTTCATCAAGGTATATGCTTCCCAATTCTTATGTATTAGGTCTCCCAGGAATTAAATATACTTGCTGTTACACTTGTCTGCTGAGAAGGGAGAGTTGTCATTTACTTAAAAAGCCACAATAGATGACTAGTGAGTTCCATTCAGTGTGCTGGGTCACAAATTACACAGTCATAGTTAGAAACAATGAGGAAAGTCCCAGGCTGAAACATTTAACTTTGTTTCCTCCTCAGCTGCAACACAGGGCAGCAGCAACATTACTTCCCTAAAAGAGTTTAAAAGAAGAAAAAAAACACCTTTATTACAATACCATGACCTCGAGGGGAGAATTTGACATTTTTCCTCTTCCCTTTAGATCAAACTTTCAGAATAACCTCATCAAACTTTCTCGGAAACTAACAAGACAAAAAGCACATGACACAACTCTCAAACAACTCATTAGGTCTCCCTAACTTGTATAGTTATCTCAAAGAATATACCATTTGAGATACCATAGTTATCTCAAAGAATATACCATATTTTGTAAAATAAAAACCATTAGCTCTCTCATATGTGAGAAAATATACACTTTTGTCACGCACACTCTAGTGTGTGACAAAAAGGAAACAGGATCTCTTCTATGGTTCAGTTCTGAGAAGGATTTTTTCATAGGCTATTTCCGCACTAGACTGTTATAGTGCTATTATTCCACTTTCAACATCCTATGGAATCCTGGGGTTTGTAGTTTAGGGAGGGGCCTCAGGCTCTTCCCTAAACTGCAAACCCTAGGATTCCACAGGATGTTGAAAGTGGAATAATAGCACCGTAACACTTTAGTGCGGAAATGGCCACAGTTTCAGAAGTGCTCCTGCGCATATGAAAGCGTCTCTTTGTATAAACTGCTGGATCTACGTGAGTGGTATATATCTGGATGTATCACATGACACTGCAAAAACTGTGGAGGTAGATACATCCCAGTGGAAAAGCATGGCTCATATGGTCAGGTGCATAAAATATAAACAAGCAGACATCCGTTCACACAAATCAATCTTCCTTGTGTACTCAGAGGAATCCTAGGAGCTGATGAGAGTGACCTGGCCATAACTCACACTACACAATTATAGCACTATGATTCCACTAACTGCCATGGCTGCATCCTACGAAATCTGTAGCTTGGAGACTAGAGCCATCTGGTTGAGAATTCTAAGTATCCTTTCCTAAACTGCAAGATCCCGTAGGATGGAATTAATTCAGTTAAAGTAGAATCATAGAGCTACAACTGTGTAGTGTGAAAGGGCTCTGGGCATATTATGGGCATGAGGCAAAAATAAGAACTGAGGCATGCCACTAACTCTTAAAGGAGGGAAAAGGTTAACATGGGACCTAAACTAGGTTTCAGGAACAAAGCTATGTCTCTTTTTTTCTTTTCTTTTTAAAAAAAATCAGTTTATCAAAGCCATCTTAATCTGCTTGAGTGCTCCTGAAGAACATTATCATAATCCTTTAATTCCACTTCTCTCTTGAATGGCTGGAATGACGAGATGGGCACAGTGGTAACCTGATTGAAGATAATGGAGAAGACGCCATGCCACTGCCAGGACAAGCTTGGGGCAGCTTAATGTAGCTATTAGGACAACAACAGGCTGTCTAAGGACAACAGGAAGCTTCCATGGTGAACTGAGGGAGGGAAAAATACGATAGATAGAGCCATGCCAAGACAGCATTAAACTCTCTGAATGTAACTGCCGGAAGAAGGAAATTAAGTATCACAGGTCCAAAGTTACGTCCACAGCAATTGCTGTGGATTACCAATTCCATATGGGATCTCTTTGACAGAGAATCCACTTTTGATCATACTGCATATAGATTAATGTCTGAGGAACTTCTATGTTCTCCTTCTAAGCTTGGAGAAGAATTTTACCTAAGCCCTTTCTGACTGCAGGAAGAAATAATGGCAAAATTCTCACCACTTGGCAGAATAATAGATGACCCACTTCCTAAATAGTCATACAGTCTGTTGCTATTATTTCTCCCGGTCATTTGTGTTCACCCCATGTCACTAACCAATCTGGCATGAAGGAACACCTGTTTTCAGATGTCAAAGCATACATAATACATCCCAGTTTATGTTGCGAATGAAAAGAAAGAGCATCAAAAGCAAGCCAAGAGAAGCTAAATCTTCTCAATTCGAGACATGGGTTTGAGAAGGTAAAGATATTATGTAATAATACTCAAGTAAGTAGACAGGGACAGACATAAACCTGTTGTATTCTCATACTTTTAGGGAGGATGTAATGTAGAAGGATACATCCCTTAATTTTTCTTGACTCTCTTGTATCAAGTTGCAACTAGATAGAATATCAGAGGGCCTAGCCAGAGTCCTGGAAATTCCCTAGAAAATATGTGTGAGGAGCAATTTGAAACTCAGCACTGGTAAATGGGAAAGGTTGAAGAACCATCTACTCACCTATACTTTTCTATTCCAAATTGCCTTCTAAAAAACTTTCACACACACAAGCAGAGGGGGAATTATTTCTGGTCTCATATTCGCATGTGAATTAAAACCCTATTTCAATTTTATTTAGTTATTTTTCATTTATTCAATTTATATCCCTCCTTTTTCCTTGTGCAAGGCCCAAGGCCACTATCAGCATTTATAAAACACAAAAACAAGATTCAGTTTTGGATACTGTTTGTTGAAGTTCATAAGAACATGTGCATGTTTGCTTTATATTGTGTTAAACTATTTTTCCACCTAGCATATTTGCTGAACTCATAGTAGATTAGATATTTTTTCCATCTAGCCCATTTGTCCATCTGATCTACGCTGAGTACCAGTGACGCTATGTGGTTTCAACCAAGGGTCTTTCCCATCACCTATAACCTGATCCTTTTATCTGGAGAGGCCAGGAGCAGAACCTGGAACTCTTCACGTGCAAAGCAAACTACGTCCGTATCCTTTGTGTTCCAGTACTTCATCCAGCAATAAGCCCTGCTTTGAGTGGTTTGTTGCTGTTGCACAACTGTATGATTTGAAGACATATTACCATGACCCCAATACTTTCCCATGCCTGAAGCCAATAATGGTGGTACCAGAATAAAGTTTCTTTTTAAAATGGCCTCCCAATGTAAAGAAGTGCTACTCAATAATGTATATCAGTTTTTGGTGAAAGAGTGAGCCAAACTAGACATTAGTAAAGCAGTATAAGTGCAGAACAGGTTTCTCATTGTTTTATGAAGCCCTAAAAAATTGATGTGTTGGGAATTTAAAGTGCAGCATGGAAAGAAGAGAGGGGAGATTTGATTGTTTTGTTTTAGTGGCAGGACTAAATAACTTGGGAGGAAAAACCTGAGGTGTACCTTGGAGGTCTGAAACACTGATATAGAAAGTTTTGAGAGGATGCTGCACCTGCTTCTAAAGAAAGGAACAATGAAGAACCCAGATGTTATTATTATCACTGTTCAGACTAGCAGTTCAGTAGAAGTATATCACAACTGGATACCTCTTGAACAGACCCACAAAAGAGCTTCTACAAATGGCTGGTATATGTTGTTAACTGCAGTTTTCTGCTTGGCATCTGTAACTAGTCTATTCAACTATACAACTGTTTTCCTGTCCTAGTTAGAAAAATACCTTATGGTCTCTGCAACCATGGTTAATTATTCCACATGATGACTTTTAAAATAGTTTTGCTACTTAGGAAACTGGTAGTATTTTATTAGACTTTTAGCTTGGGAAATTAAATATTTTGCTGTGCTGCTCAACAGCCCTGGTGGCGCAGTGGTTAAATGCCAGTACTGCAAGCCAGAAGGTCATAAGTTCGATCCTGCCCGGCTCCAAGGTTGACTCAGCCTTCCATCCTTTTGCAGGTCGGTAAAATGAGTACCCAGCTTGTTGGGGGCATGTATAGAAATGTTTCGAAATACATGCTATTTGTAAGTTGTTCGCCACCTCGATCCATATGGAGAGGCGGGATACAAATAAATAAATAAATAAAAATTATATTAGACATTTCATTTTATAGCATTTAATGTATATTAGTTTTCCCTCAGATGACAGGGTAGCAGTCTTTAAAGTTATTTTATGGAATGGAAAGACCATGATAAAAATGCGTTTTGTATCCCTCATGATGTGCTAAATATTTCAATTATTACATGGAAGAGGAATCAACTTGTTTTATTTCACCTTTTCTCTATCCTGCTCTTTCTACAAATACCTTCTAGTAATTCTTCCAAAATCAGTGATTATCAATGCCTGATATAAGTTATAATAAACTATTTGATAAACTATTTGAAGTCTGTACATTTTAAAATCTCACAGGAAAAATGAATCATCACTGACTGTCCATTACATTGCTTAATGGCATTATGGGATATAGGGATTATTTTATTCCACAGGATGAAGAGCTGCAAGGAAAGCACTTAGCTCAGAATACATGCCTGGGGCTAAACTGTAGTCCAACTGTAGTCCAATGTCAAGAACAACTTTGAAATTAGTAGAATGTATTGGTCATTACAAGTCCTATTGATTTCACTGTGTCTATTCTAAGCAGGACTAATGTTGGATTTAACTTTTTGTACTAAGAAGGTCTTGATTCAGTCCTTGACATTCACAGGCAATCTAAAGCTCAGTGTAATACAGCCAAGACTTCTCACAATTACAATGAAGATCAGTGATTTTTGTCCATGAACAGACATTGAATGCAGGAGCAGTTCTCAAATGTTCATGAACTAGTCTAATCAAAATAGTTTTTGGTTATTTGTTTACCTTGGAAACACAGGAAGATGCCTTATACTGACTCAAATCACTGAGTAGGGCTTAGATAAATTACAAAATTGGGCAAAAAAATAATAAAATGAAATTCAACAGAGATAAATGCAAAATTCTACATTTAGGCCATAAAAACCAAATAAACTTCTACAGCTGGCTCAGCAGAACTACCTGCAAAAAGAACCTTGAGATTATTGTTGATCATAAATTGAACATGATCCAGCAGTGTGATGCTGCAGCAAAAAAGGTGAATGCTAGTTTCGTCTGCATTAATTAGTCTGCATTATTTTCCAAGTGGAAGGAAGTAACAGCCCCACTATATTCTGTGCTGACTAAGCCTCACCTGGAGTACTGTGTTTAGTTCTGAGTGCCTCATTTTAAGAAAGACATAGACAAGTTGGAGCAGGTTTGGAGAAGGGCGATGAGGATGATCAGAGGTATGAAGAATAAAATACATGATAAAAGGTTGAAGGACTAAACTGAGGAAAGAGGCAGGAACAAATACCGGTAAGCAAAGAACCTCGACTCCCAAACCTACAGTGACTTCACCTGCTTTTGTTGACACAAATGCCTTTAGAAGAGTACATGTACACAAAGCCTGCACATCCATGGGGGTGGAGGAAGCCTAGGCCAATCAGGATCCCAGGATTCCACAGGATGTTGCAAGTGGAATAATAGCACTATCATATTTTAGTGCAGAAATGGCCATAGTTTCAGAAGTGCTCCTGAGCGCATATGAAAGCATCTCTTTGTATAAACTGCTGGATCTATGTGAGTGGTATATATCTAGATCAGAATCCCCCTGCAATATAGAAGATCTCTATGACCAAAGATCTATGTGCACAGTTTATGCCTTTGCACAAGTGCGACAAAAGTGAGGGTGGCAAGGGCAACACTGTGTGTCACCTTACCCTCCCCCCCACACACAAGTACTTTCAACACATAAGAGAATATGAGTGAAGCCTCTTATTCTCTCCATACTCCTTTTACTTCTTTGCTGGCCACTAAGGGGACAGATTTAGCCTGCCTTAGTCCACCATCACCTGGATGGGTGACTATCAGGGATTAAGGGACTGGACTGGCCAACCCAGTGGATGTTGGAGACCCACCTTGAAATTCTGGTTCACCTTATCTATTTTTCCCCCAAAGTTTCTCCTGGCCATAAAATGGACTAAGATGACCAGGAAATGTGATGAAATGTAGAGACCAAAGGGACCTCAAAAGTGGCATGAAGGCTGTAGGTAGCCCTCAGGTCATATGTTGCCCAGTCCTGCAAAATCTTCTTCTGTAACAGGGATGAGAATCACGTAGCCATTCAGATGTTGTTGGGCAGCACGTTCCTATATTCCTAACATTGGCTGTGCCACCTAGAGATGATGGGAGTTGCAGTCCAACAGCATCTAGAAGGCTGCATGATTTCCAACCCAGGTATAACCACTCCTTGGGGACAAGCTTGCCATGCATTGGTTAGGCCTCATTTGGAATACTGTGTCCAGCTCTGGGCATCTCAGTTCAAGAAGGATATCAACAAGCTGGAGTGTGTTCAGAGGAGGGCAACCAAAATGGTGAAGGGTCTGGAAGCCATGCACTATGAGGAGTGGCTTAGGGAGCTGGGTATGTTTAGTCTGTAGAAGAGAAGGTTAAGAGGGGACATGATAGCCATGTTTAAATATTTGAAGGGATGTCATGTCAAGAAGGGAGCGTGCTTCTTTTCCGCTGCTCCAGAGACTAGGACAAGGAGCAATGGATTCAAGCTGCGGGAAAGGAGATTCCACCTGAACCTCAGGAAGAACTTCCTGACAGTCAGAGTTGTCTGGAAGTGGAATATGCTGCCCCAGAGTGTAGTGGAGTTTCCTTCTTTGGAGGTTTTTAAACAGAGGCTGGATAGCCATCTGTCAGTAATGCTTTGACGTGTGTTCCTGCATGGCAGGGGGTTGGACTGGATGACCCCTGTGGTCTCTTCCAACTCTATGATTCTATGAGTAAGGTGTAGCATTCTGGAGTAGAGCAATTAAAGGGTAGAACACAACAGTGTTGGCAAGCTTTCTGAAGAATAAAATAGTTCAGCGCAGGGGCTGACAGAAAGTAATTCTTGGTTCAGCCTTCAGGAATGGCAGTTTATTATCTACTGGAAGGATTACCAGAGCAAGCAACTGTCAGCTTAGAACCTGAAATGCTGGCAGGATGGCTTAAGCTATGCAGCTATGTACACTCTTATTAAGATGTAAATTCTGGCACTACAGCTAAAATCCCCCCAACCACCCCTTCTTCCTTTTTCAAGTGCTTAAGTGCTTAGCAAGCTGCATTCTTACCACCCACTCAGTGCCATATGAGGAATCCCAAAATCACAGGGCCATTACTGAATTATTCGTATTTTTGCAGCAGCAGCATATCAAGGATATGAGTCTTATTAACAAGTTACTGCCATGCGTTTCCACAGCAACTGCACAAGATGCCAGGCAATAAATGTACCTTACAGCTCATGCAGACATTAAACTGGGATTCTCACTATCATAGCACAGGTACAACCTGGTTCTCAAGTCTTCTTATGTCCTGAACTTTTCACCAGATGAATGCTTGCTTGGAACAGGGAAGGCTATCTCCATTAGAGCTGACTGCCCAGTTAAGATGACACCACTTCAGACTGGTGAGAGAACACTCATTTATCTTGTGGCCCCAAAATGCCTTTGTGTAGTCAGTTTCAATAAGTTGTCTTTACCTAATCTGTTTGTTGGAATTTCACGCCTGTCCCCACATTCCCCCTTTCCCCTCTCTATACTAATACTTATAATCTCATTCTGCTCCTTCTTTTAAAGGCAAAACCAGTGTTCAAAACAGTGCGCAATTTACCAAAAAAAAAAAAAGGCAAAAAAAGTGCATGCCAAGTATTTTCATAATATGTCCCATGACTTTATATTTGACCCAGAATTTACATCTTCTCATACAGAGAGTATTACTTTTCTCAACATTGAAGTCAGACTGACTCACGCTACCTACTCTTAGTGTTACTATCGCCCAGCATTTCTTAAGCTATCTGATATGAAGGACTGGGATTTCCCCCCCAATATGCCAGGGATTGGTACTGCATTTGTGCTCACTGGCTACAATTGCTCCTTTCTCTCCTGGTTGAATTCCCTGTTCGGCCATGGAAACCCACTGGGTGACCTTGGGCATCACACACTCTCAGCCACAGGAAACCCCATGATAGGTTTGCCTTAGGGTTTGCATAAGTTAGAAATGTCTTGAGGGCATACAGTAATTAACAACAAACTTTAAACCACAAAGAACTCCTCTCTTTCTCTCTCTCTCATACACACACACACACAACCTAAAATACACATGGAACAAAGTTTCACAATCTAGACTAACTCCCTGATCAGAGCTGTGTCCCTGAATCTGGCTGCCCCAGATACAACCAATACCCTAGAATCAAGAAACTGGAGTGCACCTGCAAGCTATATCTATACTCAAATGCTGGTTGCTGTGATTTTCTAATCCCCAGGGATCCTATTTCGGAAAGGGTAGCTGTATTAGTTTGTTACAGCAAAAAGAGTCCTATGGCATCTTAAAGATTTAACAAACTTATGACAGCATGAACTTTTGTGAACTGCAGCTTCTTGAGATGGCGTGTTATTCAGAATTTTAGGTGTATAAAGAGATACAATGTAAATAGTGAGATCAGAAGGAAATTAAGTGTATTTAAATGTTTAAAGATTTTTAGTTTCCCTTTGACCCAATTCTCTACAATTCTACCCTGAACCATGTTTACTGTATATAAACCTAAAATTCATACCTACATGAAATTCAGATCCATGCATCTGATGCAGCAGGGTGTAGTCTATATGCTTTTATTTTTTAAAATGCCTCAGGACTCTTCATTACTTCTAGAAATCTTACCAGCTTTTAATGAAGAGGCAGTCGAGTATTTGGTCATATTTTCACTCATTAAAAACAAGCAAACCTTTCCAGTTGCAAGAACCAGAAATACTCCATCCCACACTCTAAAGCTGCACCTCTTTTCAGTTTTGTGTTTAACAGGTAAATGAACATATTTTTATGTAACACATGTAATACTATGCCTGAATGCATATGCTTTGTAAGTGCAATAATTTGTCTGGTAGATGTCACCAACATTACTGTATTATTTATCCAACTTAAAAATGTGTTGCTTGCCTTTCTACCAAAAATAGCACTCAAGGCAATATTATGAATCTTCTGTGTTCAAAAGGACAGTAGAGTCTGGACTATTCTAGTAATCCAGGGGAGGGGGGAACTAGTTAATGCAACAAAATTTCATTTACCACTGGACCCTGCACTGTGTATGTACTTTTGATATAGAAAAAGAAATTCTTAAAACAGAGCATACTTAGCTTGAAACCACTTCTTGGAGACCAGAATTCTTTTTTTTCCTTTAAGCATACTTAACTTGAGACCACTGTTTGCTAAGAGACCAGAATGGCCCTTGTTAGGGAGATGTACCTAGATGCTGGCTCACTATTCAACAACTGATTTTTTTAGTAATATTTTTATTAAACTCATAAAAATTTAAATATATAAAATAACAAATAAGAGTATACAAAACAATGCACAAAAAGAAAAGAAAAACATTCAAAACTACCCATAAATTAAGCTAACTAAACACTAAATAACTAACACTATACAACATTACAAGGGCTAAGACTAATTTGACTTCCAACGTCTCCATTGATGGTTATTAGCTAAAATATTGATAAACTTCCTCTAAATTACTAACAAAATATAATAGAGTTATGATATGGTAAGTCAAATTATAGTAAAACTTATTTATTTATCTGTTACGTGTATATGCTGCCTTTCTCCAAGAGTTTTATATAATTAGTTTGTGTTAATAAAACTAATATAAAAATACTTCTCTTAAAAAGAATCACTATCTATAATCACAGCTTAAATTTCCAAAAACTTCCCCGGTGTTTAATGAAAAAAAATATCATGACTCTACCCCAATCCTTTCTAAAATTACTCATTGATTCATCTTTCAACACATCATGGTTAGTTTATCCATTTCAATCAAGTCATGAAGCTTCAACATCCAGCCTTCTTGTGTTGGGGTCTCAATCCGTTTCCATCTTTGTGCCAACAGTAATCTGGCTGCTGTAGTCATATAATGCAGTATTCTTCTATCACACTTGCTTATCTGATCATCCATCAGTCCCAACAGACGTACTTCTGGTTCAAGTTTAACCTTTATTTCTAAAGTAATTTCTACTAATCTTTGTATCAAAATCCAATATTACTTTTTCACATATCCGCCAAATATGCTAAAAGTCCCTTTTTTTTTGCATTTCCAACAAATATTAGAAGAACTGTTATACGTTTTAAACAAACCTTCTGATGTTAGATACCATCTGTACATCATTTTATAAAAATGTTCTTGAAGATCATAACTTAAAGCAACAATTGATTTAATGGCTCTACTACAGTGGGAACTAACCAATATGACATAGGCCCATTATTCCTTTTCTATTTGTGTTTCTAAACTTGCAAACTTATGTAGGTGATTCTCCCCCCTAAGACAGATAGATATATCTTGTCTCCTCACCATGCACACTTCCAAATATTTTCTAACCAGAGACTAAGGACAAACTGAATACTCTTGCTACCGCATGACTTCCAACGCACGATACCTCAGACCACAAATAAAGAGAACTTACATCTGAAATTTGCCATGACATCCTGGTGTGGACTCCTTGCCAAAGCTTCTTTCTCACAATACAATCTCTTCCCAGCTTGCTGTTATTGCAAGTCCACAGACCATTAAAGTCTAATTCTCATTACATCCTTATGACTTCTTCCTGTTCTAAACATGTTTCTAAACTATACTTGCTTCAGATTGTAGTTGAAGGTTCACCCAAACACTGTTTCTCCAACCCATGACATACTCAATGTAGAAATCTTTTAATTTTTGAGAAATAATAAAGCAAAAACCATAATGTGAAATCATGGGATACCTTCAAAATGTTTTGGTGAGGAAGACTCACCACTACTCAAAAGATGTTCAGCTATGCTCTTGCAAATAAATTTCAACAAAACTATATGCCAGAAGGATATAGTGATTCCCAGTCCAACAAATTAGGCATCCATATGGTTCCATCTTAGGCTACTCTGCCAACTGTCATATGGATCACTGTATTTTACTGTGGTTAATTGACTGGACATATGAACATGTTGGCAATATAGCATGCCACAATAACTAAAAGTGCTAAGTATGTATTAGTCCATTTGGAAAAGTGCATGATTGATTATCTTTGTTACTGAATTCATGGCACAACACTCCACATCATACACAACTGCTAACACACCATTCTGCCAGAACAGGGCTCCCACATTCTCAGCATAGCCACGGTTTTCTTACAATTAATTAATGCATACATCTATCCCCATCACCCCTAGACATGTTATGAATAAATTGCTAGAGTCATTTATTAGAGAACTTTGATGGGGGAAAAAACAAGTAAAGAGTTCTATTTCCTCATAAATCTTCATTGTTTCACATTGTTCCCCTTCCTGGAACTCCGATGAATGATGGGAGAAGCAGAGTTCCAGAAGATGTCTTGCATTAACACCATCTGCATCCACAAGGCTTCCAACACAACTAGTAGCAGGGTTTAGGAGAGTGAACTGAAAAGGTTATCACTCTGACTCTTAAATTTCTGTTCATTTCTAGATGCTATGAGTGCCATTTGAAATACCTCTAGATGTTTTAGACTAAATGTTTTAGACTACAACCAGAAATGATCAGGAATGATGGGTATCGTCATCTAAATCACTGGGGAAGGGGACACCACGTTGGGCTGCATTAGTTTGCCAATCCAAACAGAGCAGGGAAACACAGGCAAAACTGAATACAGGACGGAAAGCAAATTGTTGTGTATGATCTGTTTTGGTAGAACCTGAGGCATATAGAGTGAAGAATGACAGCATGACTTGTTTCTGATCTGAATGCACATGCTTAAGAAAAGAATGTTTGGACATTCAGTGATATCAGTGTAGCCCAAAAAGTATTGCCTCTAAGAGTAAAATCCTATGCACATTTAGGTAGGAATTGTTGTTATTGAGTACCTTCAAGCTGTTTTTGACTTAGGATGACTCTAAGGTGACTCTATCATGGGGTTTTCAGGGGGCTGAGAGTGGGTGATGTCCAAATATCACCTAGTGGGTTCCCATGGCCAAGCAGGGAATCGAAGCCTGGTCTTCAGAGTCATAATCCAACAGACAGACCACTACACCATGCTGGCTAACATAGTGTGATGTATTTCTGACCAACAATACATGTAAACTGTTTCACAGAACAATCATCAACAGCATCGGTTGTTGTGGGTTTTCTGGGCTTTGAGGCCGTGTTCTATTAGTATTTTCTCTTGACGTTTGGCCTGAATCCGTGGCTGGCATCTTCAGAGGATCTGAAGGATCCTCTGAAGATGCCAGCCACAGATGCAGGCAAAATGTCAGGAGAAAATACTAATAGAACATGGCCTCAAAGCCCGGAAAACCCACAACAACCTATGGATTCTGGCCATGAAAGTCTTCAACTTTACTCAACAGCATCATTTCCAGTCACTTGAATGAGATGTAGATGAGGAATACTGGAATCTTCCACACTGCCTTATGTCATTCCATTTGGTAACCTGTTTACACTGTAGCATATTTCCTAACCAGCTTCACTTGCTTTCTGATACCACAGAAAGTTGCAACCTGTCAATTATCCAAAAGGTGTAAAACAGATGCTAAGAAAGCAAAGAAAGGAAAAATCAAGTGCACATCTTCCTCCCATGTAACATGTGTCGCTGATGTCCCTATTCATCATATACATAAATTCAGATTCGAGACTGACATGTTTTGACCTCCAGAGAAATTAACATTCACATAGACAGTAAGTCTGTGCAATTACCTCTGGACCAACTAAGTAACATTAAACTGTGATTAATCTAATGTGGAATGCAACCTAACAGAGGTCAGTCTCTACATTAGTACTGTGCATTTAAAAATATCACTGTAGGAGCATCTAACATATCTTACAATACCTGTCATACTGCAAACTCTAGGGTATCCATAGGCTAAATCCAACTGTTAGTCTTAAGCAGAGTGGACTTTCTAAATCAATGGGATTTATATTAATGTTGGCTTACCAAGTTCCCATGGATTTTGATGGGTTTACTCCAGCTATGGATTTATTTTTATGTGTCCCCTCCACAGAGCTCCAACAAGATGGTAAAGAATTCCTACCTCTACATAAGGCACACAGCCTACCTCTACATAAGGCACACAGTAGAAGGAACGTCTGGTACACAAGAGATGGGTCAACACTGGTGTATCTGACTTTTCAGTCTCAGTTTGAGAATTCTGATTCACAAACAGAAGGGAGAAATCACACAAGTAAGTAGTCTGCTTTCCTCCATCTTTGCTCTCCAGAGCAGCAAATATTGAACTAAAACTAGTTTTCTTTCTCTATAACAAAATGCCTCATTTTCTCTTTCAATTTACAGAATTTGGGTAAAATATTCCCACACTGCTAACCTCCAGGGAGCTCATTACCAAAACACCTGCCGAAATGAGTCAGCACATTAGCCATCCTGGACTGAAAAACAAGGGCAGAAGGTACCAGTCTGTATTATCAAAAAACAAATCCAAAGCTGTACATATTTCTGGACATACATAATTCTGACAAAATGATTTTTCTTGGTCTTGCCAGGTGGCACACCTTATCTGGGAAGACCATTTCACAGTTGTAGGTATATAAAACCAGAAGTGGCATTTGCATGGCCCTCCAATACTGTTGGACTACAACAGTTTATCAGTAGCTTTCCTCTGGAACGTGTAAAAAAGAGCATTAAAACATATTAATTTGTCCCAAGGAAAAGCATGCTGTATGTGCTTCATAAGAGCGTTTCCTGTACCCATTGAGCTATTTTCTTTGTTATGGGATTTTTAGATTTTTAGGCACCACCTTGCACAGACCTGTGCAAATTTGCCATATTTCTATACATGAGAAACACAATTCTGAAGAACCCAGGTATTTCAGATTTTCCAGCCTTGATTTGATTGTTACCATACCTTTGAAAACCAGTGTTGTAGCCAGCCTGTCACACTAGACTCAGAGAGATCCAGATTCAAATACCCAGTGGGTGACTTTGGCCACTTCCTTCTTGCTCCCTAGGAACTCCAGGAAGAGGAACTGCATACTGCCCTGAATTTTTAGCAGGAGCAGTGGGATAAAACATAATAAATATTTGCCATGGGCACAACACAATCCTATTAACATGGTATTTGTCTACAGAAAGGAAAGGAGCTTATCATGTGTTAACCATTACATTACATGAATGGGATATCTGATCATTCTGTTAGTGTTTCTACATGCTCTGAAGCAGATATGTATTCACTTGAAGGGTTATATTAGTTCCAGTTTCTATAATTAATTAACATTAGTTTAAATTCAATAGTTACTTTTTAAAACACACAACAGTTTAATTTCATTGGTTTTAAAGTGACTCAGTGACACAGCACTTTAATAATTTCTCCTTCTTGATCTGCAGCTGACCTCCGTCTAGTTTCTGCATTTCACTAGAATCACCATATGACTGATAACAAGTAAAAAATACAGATAAAGAGAAACCTTGCTCTGATTTTGTCCTCTTCCTATTTCATTACAGAGATATTTTATGAGTCAATGTGAACTAGCTAGAATGCATGATACTCTGAACCCGACTTTGCAGATATCAATGGAAATTTTCATTTTACAATAATGGTAAAGTTTTTAATTTGATCAGCTGAGCTGCTAACAATGGGATTATTCTGCCTGGAAGAGTCTAAGAGTTTCAGTCTCCTTCCCCTGGAAATAGCTTTCCAAATTCTGCTTCTAGTCTAAACAAATACGATGTGACCTGAAGTGGTAGAATTATCTTATTTTGTTTTATTTTTTTCCCTATTTTTAGTTGATGGCCAAGAGCTACCCAAAATGGCACCATTTATGAAGCGTACCAACTGAGTAGCTTAGTATATCAAATTAGTTAATCAAGGGCCTAGTCAAACTCAGAGAAGTGCTGACAGCAAGAGAGATGACAATCCAGATTTCTCTCCATGAGCCAACAACCAGAAGCAAAAACGTTGTTTTTGTTTACTGAAGTCAAGTCAACTTCAACTTACGGTAACCCTGTGAAGGACAGACCACTAAGTCACCCTATCCTCAACCACCTTGGTCAGGTCTTGCAGATTCAGGGTTGTGTCTTCCTTGATTGAATCTATCCATCTGTAATGTGGAACTCCTCTTTTCCGACTGCCTTCCACCTTTCTAAGCATTACTGTCTTTCCTAATGAGTCATGTCTTCTCATGATATGGCCAAAGTACAAACAGCCTTAGTTTCATCATTTTAGCTTTTAGGGAAAGTTCAGGCATGATTTACTCTAGGACTCATTTGTTTTTCTTTTTAGGAGTCCAGGTATCCTTACAACTCTTCTCCAGCACCACCATTTCAAATGAGTTGGTTTTCTTCCCTGTCTAGTTCCACAACCATACATAGAAATTGAAAATAAAATGTCATGGACAATCCTAACTTTAGCATTCAATGATACATCTTAACACTTCAGGACCTTGTCTAGTTTCTTTGTAGTCCTTTGTATTCCAAGTCCTACCCCCTTTTCAACCTTACCCTTTTGCGGAGCTGGGGTGCAGGGCTAGCGTGAGAAGCCTGAGGAGGAAGGCTCTCGCGTCCCTGCTGCTTCAGCTCCGCAGCTGCTTCCTGGTCGTGCAAGCGCACCACCTCTTCCTTTTGCAGCACAGCTTGGGACCTTTCCCAGCCTGCACTGCACAGGAAGTGCAACTGGCCCGGCTCCCGAGGCTCCGCACGCAAGGTAAGTGCACGTGGGGCCCTGGAGTGATGCGCGACCACGCAGCATTTTCGGCTTTAAGTCAAAAATGAAAAAATGGGTGTGCGGTCTGCATCAGACCCTTGAGCATTGCGCAAATGTGAGTGCATCGTGTGGACTGCTCCTCACATTTGCACGATGCTCAAGGGGCTCTTTCACTTCAGAAATGCCATGTGAAAAGGGCCCTAGTCTTCCTCTCATTTCTTGACTGCAGTCTCCATTCTGATTAATGACTTCCAAAGTATGGAAAACTTAAACTATTTCAATATCTTCATCAGCTACTTTGAAGTTATGTAAATCATCTGTGGTCATTATTTTTGTTTTCTTAGGCCTTTTATGCAGCATCCTCCCATCCCACCATGAGGACAGGAGAAGGACAGAACCACAATTACGCTTCCGCATGAGGTTGTCACGGTCTCATCCTTCTCCCATTCCCAGACAGCATGATCAGGGATTAAATCATTGACGAATTAAATCACTGACCCATGATTCCACCACCATCCCACACTCATCTGTCCTGCAGAAGGGCAGGAAGTGTGATGGCGGTGCTTCCTTCAGGTGCAGCCTGAGAAAGTATCCAGCTGTGCTGCAGAAGGAAGCAGTGTTTCCATCGCACTCCCTTCTGCAGGGAGCCAGTCCCATGTGGAGGTGAGCACTGCCATCATGCTTCCTTCCCGGCACAGCCACTGCTGAGATTGTCACTGGACGCCACTGAAAGAAGGTAAATTGCAGAAAAGTCCTTAATATTCAATTGTAAACCTGCCTGCGGGCTTTCTGCAGTAATTGTTCCAAATCTTTGCTATTTTCTGCTAGTAGTAGTATGTCATCTGCATCTCGCAAATGGCTGATGTTCCTTCCTCCAGTTTTCACACCTCCTTCCTCAGAGTCTAATCCTGCTTTATGTATGATATGGCCAGCATACTAGTTACAACAGATAGGGTAATAAAAGGCAGCCTTGCCTGACCCATTTGTCAACTGGAAACCATTCTGTTTCTCTGTATTCTGTCCTAACGGTGGTTTCTTGTTCTGCACGCAGATTACACATCAGGACAATCAAGTATTGTGGCACACTCATTTCTTTAAGAGCAATCCACAGTTTTTCATAATCTACACAATCTAAGGCTTTGCTATAATCTGTTAAACACAGGCCGATTCTCTTGAAATTTTTTGGTATGCTCCATTATCCAACATATGTTTGCAATATGATCACTAGAGCCTCTTCCTTTCTTGAACCTAGTTTGGACATATGCCACTTCTTGCTCCATATACTGTAGAAGTCTTTGTTGTAGAATTTTGAGCATGACTTTGCTTGCATGGGAAATTAAGGCAATGACCCTGTGGTTATTGCAATCCCTGGTGTCCTATTTCTTGGTGACTGGAATATATATTGCACATTTCCAATCTGTTGCCCATTCTTTTGTTTTCCATATTTGTTGATATATTTCAGTTAGAACAAGAGTAGATCCTATCTCTGTAGCCTGAAGCAGCTCTATTGGTATGCCATCTGTTCCTGGTGATTTATTTTTCCCAAATGCTCTGAGTGCAGCTTTCACTTCACTTTCTAAAATTGGAGGTTTGTCTTCATATGGTTCTTTGAATGCATTTGCCAACCTTTCATCTCATTTATATAGTTCTTCCATGTATTGACTAACTGAGGTGTCCACTTACATGTATACTGGTACCGGTACAATAGCACGCAAATATGCACAAAGCAGAGAAGAGCCCTGGTGGCACAGTGGTTAAATGTTGGTACTGCAGCCACAACGTTGTGAGTTCGACCCTGCAGGGCTCCCGGTTGACTCCGTTTTCCATCCTTTCATAGGTTTGTAAAAAGAGTACCCAGCTTGTTGGGGGTAATTAGCTAAACACATTGTAAACTGCTTAGGGAGTGCTTTGCAGTGATTAGCGGTATAGAAATGTAACTGCTAACCACTAAATGCTGAGCCTGTGAGGGCTGTGCTGCTGAGCATGTGCACTGTATTCCCAACATATTCCCTACCATTTGCCAAAATAACAAAGTGGGAGAAGAGAGTTTTTCTTGAGTTTAAATAATAAAGGAAACCTGCTTTGCCATTCACCACAACATTCAATTAATTTCATAACTTTTGACTTGCATCTTGCCTTCCACTGTTGATGTATGTGCCTTTTCCCACTGTTATGCAACCTTTTTTCCCCCTACATACTCCTAAATACCCTAGTTCATACTCTGGGGTCATGCATACCCCAGATTGGGAATCACAGTTTTAGTCCAGCACTCAAACCAATATATCACGTTGCCTCTCTGTCCTAGACGAAATTGTAGAAATGCCTAACAAACACTATTTATTACGTCATTTGGAACATATATTTACATGTATGCTATTTTGGAGAGTCAAAAACATCAGTGCGTATGTGTGAAAGTGTGTGCATTTGCAAGTTCAGCCTTGTACATAACTGAATTCATTGTATTTTCTCTTCAGTTTCTCATTTCAGCCTGATGGGGAATGATGCAAGACTCTGGTATTTTATTCCATTAACAGTACATTGAGAGACTACCATAAGAAACCACTTTGCTTCTATAGGAAAACTGCCAAAGGCTGCCTACAGTTCAGAAGCATTTGCCTTTCCCAAGTACACTTGCATTCAGTTTTCACTAATATACCAGAGATAGACTAACAACTCTTAAATCAGTATAAATGCTCCATGAAGATTCAATTACGTCATTACAAAACAAACTCTCGGCATATCTAATTTCTCCAGATTTAAAGAAATACACAGTGCCAGTATAAATGTACCTCTGCCAGACAGCTTATAGTAATGAGACTTATAAGCTTGCAAAACTTCCTTAAAATCATATCCATATTAATCTTTCACCCACAATTGACCAATTCTCAATACCTTATATTAAAACTATGTGTAGTGGTGTGAGCATTGGACTATGACTTGGAGATCAGGATTCTATTTGCCACTTGTCCATGGAAACCCACTGGTGACCTTGGTTGCATCATCCAATCTTAGCTCTCAGAAAACTCTGTGATCATCTTAGGTTCACCCTAAGTTGGAAACAACTTGAAGGTACACAACAACACCATACTGAAATACGAACCAATGAACTGTGAGTACCAAAGAACATTTTTCTTTTGTGTACTTGTAAACAAATGTAAGAGTCATGGGGCCTTTTAAGTTATAATGAAGAGACTGAAGTAGATATCTGAAATAGATGCTTCCTCTACTAAACTGGTATCATACTCATAAGGATAAGCCTCAGAAATGCTCAAATGATATCTTGACTTCTCATTCATGTTATTATTGTCTTGTTCATCTTATTGCAGAAGGATCCTGGAAGAAGTCCACATCTTTCTGAAACCCTCAATCAGGCAATGGGGTAAGAAAAGCTTTAGTGTAGAAACTTAAAAAAAAACCTCTTAAGATATTAAGATGCAAAGTACTGCAATGGCTCAGGTTCCTTTGCTAGAACTAAAGGTATCTACAATATGTTAAGATTTTGTACGCCCACATTTTTCAACAGTAAAACAAAATTTGAAAGCACAGGTTTCTGGTAATTCAGTATTAATTAATTGCAACATAAACCAAAGCAGACTGCTTAAATCAAGAGCAGGAATCATGCAGCCCTCCAAATGTTGTTGGACTGCAATTCCCATCTAGACTACTGTATTCAGTTCTGGCCACCTTAATTTAACAAGGATATAGACAAGTTAGAGCAGGTTCAAAGAAGAGAAATCGAGGACAAAACATATGAGGAGAGGTTGAAGGAGCCGGGTTTGTTCAGCTTTGTGAAGAAAAAATTGAAGGGAGACATGATTGCATCTTTAAGAGCTGTCACAGAGGGGAGAAAGCAGGCCTGTTCTCTCTTGCTCTAGAGAGTAGGACCATGATTGAACATCAGAAGGAACTTCTTGAAGGTAAGAATGGTTCAGCAATGAAACGAACTGCCTAGAGAGGTGGTGAGGTCTCCTTCTCTGGATGTCTTCAAATAGAGACTGGACATCTATTTGCTGGGGATGCTTTGGCTGGAGATCCTGAATTGGGCAGGAGTATGGACTCTGAGGCCTCTTACAACTCTATGATTTCAACTTCAGTCAAACCTGCTGGGGCACAGGTCAGGGAATTGTCCCAGAACCACCCCTTCCTTCCTTCAGGCTTCCAAGGGGCCACCTCTGGCTTCAGGGAGGCCTACTATTGGCCTAGCAGCAGCACCACCAATAGCACAAAGTCAGGTCTCTGACAGGATTGCTCACATATAAGCACAAGGGAGGTCTTGCTTTTGGAATTGCTCCAAAGCATCAACTATGTTTATCTGACCCTTGTCAATTTTTGATTCAATATGACTAGTAGGAAGAGAGTCAACACACCTTTGCAAACAGTCATATTCTGGATCTGATGTGACAGCCCATTTGAGGCTAAAAATCATTGCCTCACCAACAAGACATACGGGCTAGGTGTCTGGGGTTTTTTCTTTGTGGCATTCCCCTTTGGCAGGTGCATGGTTCCTGCCTGTGGCATGCAACAAGCATTATCTGGACTGGGCTTATAGTGAGGCTGCTTAGTTCTACCCCAGAGATCATACTGCCTCTCTAACAGTTCCAGAGTTATGGAGTAAGATGTTACAGTGGCTTTTTCTAATCCACAGCTTCGTCCAACCCTTGATGGACCAATTATTCCCACCTACCTGCTTGATTCATCAGATATCCTGTTTTTCCTTCAGCAGATGGGAAGAGAAGGTGAGCTCAGAGCCAAGCAAAGAAGTAGGGGGATGGGGAAAGCTACAAGGGCAACCTTTTGAAGCTGTAAAAGAGTGACAAGAGACAAGGGCCTAGTCACTGGATTGCAACCTGGCAACTGGGAAGGAGGGTTGAATAATGAATGGTCCAATATTCCTTTTGGCCTCTTCCAACTCTACAACATGGTGGTGGTACTAGCATACCACCATCCTAAACCCATCTGATTTCATGATTTCAGAAGATAAACAGGGTCAGATCTGGTCAATCAATAGATGGAAGATCACCAGAGAAAGTCAGGAATCTCCATGTAGGGCTTGGGAAGAAATCTGCCTGAAACTGTGAAGCATCACTGCCTCTCAGGGTTGATTATACTAGGCTAGCTGGACCAATGGCCTAACTCAGTATAAGTTTCCTATGTGTTTGGGAAATATGTGTACAGTACGATCACGTGCAAGTTTTCAAGGTCAACAGAATGCAGCTAGCATTAAGCCCAGTAAAGTCAGGAGTCTCTCACTCATCCACCTCCTGCTTTTACTTCCTACATGCCCACCAGGCACACTACACACAATTGAGAATTAAACTCAGCTATTATTTCACATGTTAAACAAATCAGCTGACCAATCAAAACTTACACTGTTGCCAGTTCAGCACACCTCCCAGCCTGGATGCAATGACCATTCATACATAGTCTCCTTAGGCTTCATTACAGACAAAGAGCATTTTCATCTGTAACACTAGAAAGACATTTTGCATTTCCTGCACATGAAATATGGCTGTGAAACTGAGAGACACTCACAGAGACATTCAGTTTGCAGAACTGCTTCCTTTCTTACTCCCACACATGCACACAAACTGCAAGACAGGCTCAGCAGCATATTTAGGTTTCATGTGTGAAAATACCCTTCATTTCATCACACTATGACCCAAAGGGCAAGTCTGTGGAAGCAGCTGGAATGCTATTATCTCAGCATGGGAAATCAGGGTTCAGCCTCGCTAGTTCTCAGTCTAACCTACTCCATCAGTTGTTGCAATTATCTTAGGCAGGGATGGGAAGGCCCAAAAAAGAAAAATCAGAAACATCCAGAACCCCCTTTTTATGAACTTTTATTGTTCCAGAAATTTTTAAAAAATAGTTTATGGATCGTTATCTTTTAGACTGATGAAGAAAATGTTTAAGACAAGGGCCATTTCCGCACTAGCCTGGTTTAGTGCTATTAATCCACTTTCAACAACCTATGGAATCCTGGGGTTTGCAGATTAGGGAGGGGCCTTATGTTCTTCTCACGCACATTATTTCTAATAATTATGTAGCAGATAGACTTTTAGGTAAGACTACATACAGCAGTGCTACTCAAAATACAGTAGTGATTCACAGACTGCTACCAGTGTACAAACTATCAGCTGCCAGTCTGCAGCAAGTCACAAAGAAATACTGATACTAATACAATACTAATAGGCACAAATATGGTACTGGTCCCTAGCATGCTGCAAAAAAAAAAAAAAGTCAAGATCCCTACATCACATAGTTTGAACATTGATGTACGGTATCATCCTTGTAATTCTGCCTCCTGGTTTTCTTTTCTCAGTTCTTTTTATGGAAGCAAGTTGTTTATGTTTGCTTGACACTATAGAGGACTAAAGAGATAATAAATAATTTTCTTTATTTTACTAACATTGATGGTTTCTTCTGTTCTTACTGGGTTTTTGTTTGCTTGATTGATTCATTCTCACATAATAGAAACACTAATTCTTTAAAGTTCAGAACCTTCTATCTCCACTTGTAAGAAAAAAAAACAAATTTTAAAAAGTAAGTTCAATCTGTAATAACGTTTGAAACAAACTGTACTTTCAATATACTAATCATGCTAATGTTATGGCAAACAAAGTTATATGTAACATACTTTATGTCTCTGAAGTAACAAAGTGACTTTCAACCTGTATAGGCTGCTAATGTTGCATTTTATCTAATTTTCCTAAAAATGTATGTTGTTTCCAAAGGGGGAAAAAAACTGTTAATTTTCATACCATGCCTTCAGCATTCCCAGAATTTTTACATCTTTACTCTGAGTTCTCTGGACACTACACAAACCAAAATAAATACAAATAAATAGTACTGACCTTGCCAAAGAAACCACACCATAGCCAAGTTCTACATCACTGTGCCTGATTTATCTGGGGCTTCCCTCCCACCTACACACTCTGGATGCAACTTTCCCTGTTGCTATGTGCCTTCAAGTTATTTCTGACTTATGGTGACTCTAAGAGAAACCTACCATGGCATTTTTCTGCAGCTGAGAGTGTGTGATGCTCACAAGGTCACCCAGAGGGTTTCCACAGCTGATCAGGGAATCTAACCCTGGTCTTCAGAGTTGCAGTCTAATGCTCAAAACATGACACCACACTGGCTCTAGCTTTTGGTGTAAATAGTACAAGTGATGTTTTGCAAAAATATTATCAAATCAAACTTGCAGAATCTTGAAATTCATTTGCTGCAGAGTCACAACATCAAATTCAACCAGGGGATGTTAGTTAACCCATGATACTGTCCTTTCTACACCTGGAAAGTAATACAAACTAGAGGTTCAGAAACAGGTTTCAAACTACAGTTGGCCCTCCACATTCTCTAGGATTAGGGGCACACAACCGCTGCAAAAGTGGAAAAATTGCAAATATCAAAATGTGTCTGTGTCTGTGGGAAGGGGGCTGGGGCATGGTAGGGAGAACCAGGTTAAGGAAAAGAGAAGGAAGGGAGGAAGGTCAGCAGGGTGGCCATATACTCCCTCTCTCTTGCCCCTCTCTTTCCTTAGATGAATGGGGGCACTGGGAAAGGGTATGTGGTGCTGAGAAACTGGCCTGCAAGTCATCCTTAGCTGGCCAAGCAGTGGCTGGTGGTGGTGGTGGTGGTGGAGGACCAGAGGTGGGTTTTTATAGGGCTGCATGGCCCGATTAGAGCCACTGAGAGGGAAGGTTCCCCTGAAAAGAAGCTCCTGAGGTGTGTGGGAGGAAGACAGGAGTTGAAGAAACTTGCAAATAAATCCGTGAAAGTGAAACCCACAAATGTGGAGGGCCGACTGTAACTCTCTTGTAGGATTTGTAAGATTGCTGCAGAAGGAATATATATGAAAGCCTTCATGCTAAAAAATATTTTGAGAAGCAGGTTGCCATCATGGGTGTGCACATTGCCCAGAACAAGGAGGCCTGGACTGGGGCTTGTTTTTCTCTCCTTCTTGCAATCAATAGCATACCTGTTTCCAGCCAGGAAACACAAGAGCACATCCTCACCTCCCTCCTACAAGGCAGCCCCTGCAGTCTGCCTAGGCGTCCAACATCTTCCGCGGCCATACCTACATCAGCTCTCCTCCATCCAGCCTGTTTATTTCCCCATGACCACCACTACCACCGCGGTGCCACCCAAAAGACGGTCCTTTTGGCTCTGTGCTTTATCGAGCTGAAAAGAGAGGACGCAGGGTCCAGATCCCTTTCTGCGGGAGTTCTGCTGCGGGGGAAGCGGGCCCCGGACTGCGCCCTTCTACCGCAGAGGTGCGTGCGCGCGTTCGCGCGGGGAGAGGCGTTTAAAGCCCTCCGATGCTGAATCACAGCACAAATACGGTGGCTGGCAGGAGCTCCGATCCACAACTACTCTGCGGTGCGGTCGAAGCCGAAGCGTGTTTTAATCCATTCTTATTCATCTGGCTCTTCCTTTGAAGACGCCAGGGAGAACGCCACAGCCAGGGCTTCCCCGGATCCTTCCAAATAGCTCAAGGACCTTGGGCAGAGAATGGCACGCTTTCAACCCCGAGGGAAAAAAACCACAGGGTCTGTGCGGACCAGCCTCGCAAACCCTGAGATCTGCGGCCCCCAAATAAGAACCGGGACACGCCACCTTCCTCATTCAGAAAGACATACGTTGACCATCCTTCTCCGCTTTGAGCGTCCTGGGAAAGCATGGCAGCTGGGGCGTTGGGGGCGAAATGCACTCGGGAAGGCACCTTGCTCGCAAGGAAGAGCGCAGCCATACGCGCGCCCAGACCTTTCCTTCCCTGCGCAGCGTCCTGTTCTTTTATGGCAGCCTCAGAGTAACAGGATTTCTCCCCCTTCCCTGCTCCCCCCCCAACCGTGCTAATCCTCCTCCTGTTACTTAAACACACGTCATAAATATGCGATTCGCGGGCTGCGTCGTTCTTTGCATTGCACCAGGGCGATCGCGGCTGCGCTTATTTCTCTCTGCAGGGACGAGTCCTCGTTACTCTCCTTCCCCACTTTCTCCTCTCACCAGCAAGCTCCCGCCTGTAAGCGCTCCCCTGAGGAGCGGGTCTGCCTTCCCACCACTGAGGCCATTTCCGCACTAGCCTGTTCTAGCGCGATGATTGCACTTTCAACATCCTCTGGAATCCTGGGGTTTGCAGTTTCGGGAGGGGCCGGACGGCCCCTCCCGAAACTGCAAACCCCAGGATTCCAGAGGATGTTGAAAGTGCAATCATCGCGCTAGAACAGGCTAGTGCGGAAATGGCCTGACAAATCTCCCCCTTCCCGATCAATTAGGATGCACTAGTTTTATGCAAAGCCACGGGGGAGGGGGGAGCTGCAGCCCTGCGTTTCGGCTCTGCGTCCATCTGCACGCGCCTGTTCCCCAGGCAGCGTCGGGGTCCTGATGTGGGAAGTCCAAAAGGCGTTCCTTCCAAAGCCTGGGCAGGCTGGAATTTCCCCACGAGGCTTTCACCGTCAATCGCACTGCAGGGCTCTGCAGCAGGGTTAGCAAGCCTAGTCCCCCGTCCCCCCGCTCACCTCACGCCCCCGCATTTCATGCCATCCACTCAAGGCAGCGTTTGGGAACACTTACCCTTCCTGGCACTTCCTTCTGCAGCCCGGGATCAAAGCGCCCGCCACGCTCCAGCGGATTGCAAATTTCTGCACATTCGGTCCGGCGCGAGGAACCCCGATTAGGAGAGGCTCGGGTGGGAATTGTGCTGGGCGAGCGCTGCTGCTGCGGGTGGTGGTGATGCAAGGGCTAGCCCTCTGCAAACACGCGCACGCAGCCACCCTGAGCCGCGCTCATCGTGCCAGCCCCGTCACTCAGGAGCGGGCATAGCCCTGCGTAAGGGAAGCGGGGAGCCTGGGAGGGCGAGGGCGTGCATGGAATCGGGCTGGGAGGGGGGGGCTTGAGTGGAGATAAGCCCTGTTAATGGGCTGAAGGGATCCAGGAAGGCAGAAGGTTGCACTTTAGAACTAAAAATGAACTGAGGATGAGGTCATGCCTTGAAAAAAAGCCCCTGACGTCACCCTCAGCCAATCAGAGAGGGAAGCTCAGGGGCAGGATGACGTCAGCCTCTGATCCTCGGGCTTTGGGTGCAGATTAAAGGGAGACAGGCAAGCAGAATTGCCGTTTAAAAGGGGCAATGGCCGAGCTGCCTTCCCAGCCCCGCCGCCTCATTTCCTCCCAGTTTTTGCAGCCTCTTAAAAGGGAAATGCCCCGGCCCTGGGGAAGACAACGGGTGCAGAGAATGCAGCAGTGCAAGGCAAGCCCTGGATGGTATTGACTGTTGCAGGAGGTTCATTTTCTCAGGAGACAGAGGAGGCTCTTCTTTTGCCGAAAGAGGAACCCATAGGTAGCCACCTCACCAGGGACAGAAAGGGTTGCCTTGTCTTCCTTGGTGAATGAAACTGGAGCCATTTCCGCACTAGCCTGTTATAGCGCGATGATTCCACTTTCAACCTCCTCTGGAATCCTGGGGTTTGCAGTTTCGGGAGGGGCCGTCTGGCCCCTCCCGAAACTGCAAACCCCAGGATTCCAGAGGAGGTTGAAAGTGGAATCATCGCGCTATAACAGGCTAGTGCGGAAATGGCCAGATTTAGGAGTTTCAAACTGGATCTCAGCCACAGTGATGTACTGAACGATCCTCAGCCAGAAGATGCCAAAACCTGGGCTGTGCTTTCTGTGAGCGTGGGGTGGGAGGAAGAAGCAGTACAAATACTGGCCTGGAATGCCAGTTCAAAGGAAGTTGGGTTAAGTGATGGATAAAGCAATGGTGTCATAGCAGTACAGGAGTCCTTCTCATAAATTTCTATTGGTATGTGGTGTGAGTTGGTTTCAGCATAATCTGTAATCCAGTTCTGTGGACAGGCAAATAATATCTAGAGCTGAGTTCTACGTCACAGCCAGACATAAACAATGCCACGTTTCTAGGGTGTTGTTGGTTTTTTTGTACCAACACAGTTGTAGGCACCTTCCCTTCCCATCTAACTACTGCACATTCCTTTCTTTATTAAAATCGCACTATTCTCTTTCTCCCCCACTATAAGTGACATACTCTAAGGAGAGTCCCTTCTGTCACAGATACTGCATACAGTAAAACACCACCATACCATAGTGCATGCATCTCTTCTCACCTGATTTTGGATGTTGAGCCAGGTTCATCCTAGTTAGTACTTGAATGGGAGGCCACCACCTTGTAGCCAGCATGTCTTGGGAATAATCCTGCCTGAAACTGATCTCCAAGAGCCCCAGTCATCAAAAGCCTGCTCAGGTCTTCCCAACTCAGAACTGGTTTCCTTGATTGCATCTTAGCTATTAGTGATGCAGGCTTCATTTTAACTCCTGCAGTCCACTTGTCATCTTTTTCAGTGAGTCATACCATCTTGTGATATGTCCATAGTATGACAGCTTCAATTTGATCATTTTGGTTTGGAGGAAAAGTTCAGGCTTGATTTGCTGTTGGACCCACTTCTTTGTCTTTTTGGTGGTCCATGGTATCAGAATTTTCCTCCAGGACCACATTTCAAATGAGTTGATTCTCTTCCTCTCTGTTTTCTTCCGTGTCCATCTTTCACAATCATACACAGAAATCAGGGACAAGAAATTATTTCCGAGTGTGACTATATTCCACATCCACTACATCTTGCAGAGTTGGGCCAGCAGTCAGTAATGGCTACCCAATACATTTTACGAATTACATAAACTGAATATAGGCAGAAAGATAGTCTAATTGCCTTTTGAGGCCAGAAGCTATAGCCATAAGGATGTTAATTTAAAAAGAGATTGCTGTTCTTATTACTGGTAATTTAAGTCAAAGGTGACTCTCCAATTGTGTATTGTTCAGTAGAGGGGATGTGCTTGCTTTGGTCACCTTAGACCAGGTGTGGAGAGCCTGTGCCCCTCCAAATGTTGATGAATGACTGTTGCCCCTTACCCCTGGGCCAGGCTGACTGTGGTTGATGGGAATTAGAATCCAATAATGTCTGGATGTCCATAGGTTCTGGACCCTTGCCTAAGAACAGGGATGGGAATCATGAGATCTTCCAGATTTTGGACTGTACTCATCACCACTGGCTTTTTTGGCTAGGACTGCTGCAAGTTGCAGTCTGACCACTTCTGGAGGGCTGCATGATTCTCTGTTACTGCCTTAGAGGAATGAAAGCTACTGGGTAGACTGGATTGCTGAAGTGCAAAGGGGCATAAGCTGGTGCCCCATAGGACTTTCCTTGTTAAAGGAAGGGTTTGACCTCAAGTCAAAGAGTATCCCATCTACATTTAACCATGGCTTCTCTAGCTTACCTCAATGAGGTCATTTCATTGTTAACTGGAACATAAGGAACTTACCCATGCTTCACTTGGGGTCTCCCTTTGCTGCCCTGCTGTTAGTGGGTTTCTTCTTCATCCCCAGCCCCACATGCCAAATGCATCCAATTAGGTCATGTAGAAATAGCAGACAGAGATAGGGTCTCATTTCTTCATCACAAACCATTCTCCCAGTGCCTTTTCTGCTCCTACAGATTCCCTTAGGATTGCCTCACCTTATAACTATTAAAAAAGGACCCTGGATAGCATCAACAATTTCTTTCCAGCTGGCCAAAACCAAAAGTCCTTTCTCATCTTGCCTGTTTGCTGAATATTGGCCAGAATGCCGTTGGGGACTTATGTCTTCATAAGCAGACTTATGTCTGTGGGAATTTGAATTAGGCAGGTTTGTAATGTCCGTATCCAGGAAGACAGTGCTGTTACATTACTACATAGGAGGGCAATCAATGTGCAGTGGGACAGATGCTTAACGGCATATGGGGTTAGGAG